>MU712655.1:383621-422100 GCA_026770625.1 Nicotiana glauca
AAAAGATGCAGAATGCTCAGTAGTGGTATAGAAAAATAGAAAGTAGTAATCGTAGTAGTAAAGAATATTTCAAGACAGAGATGTGAATTCTGATTTTATTTTCAGTTAGAATTCGTTGATAGAGTGAAGAGAGGAGCATGTATTTATACTTGAAGTCAGGCAGGCAAGCAAGGAAAGAAAATAATCGAGTATCAATCAGAAAACAATCAGTAGAAGGGAATTCCTTTAATCAGGGAGTTCAAATTTGAACAGTAAAGGACTAGAGTCATGTAAGGAAAGGGAATCAAGTAGCATATCCTGCACAATACGCAAATAAGGGGTAGATTCATAAGGGAAAGTTTAAGACACATGTTTTAAGTAAATAAGGCAAGAAGTAAATCAACTAGTACATAGTAAATCAGGGAATCAAAGATTCGAAATCAATAATGAACTAAGTCAGAAAATAAGGGGATAGGAAGGTTCAATTTAGATAAGGAAAGAATCAATCAAGTTCACATAATGTCAGTCTGAGATCAGTACCCAAAATCAAAGGTTGTTTGGAGAGGAATAATCTACATATAAAGAGTGCATGAGTTTTAGAACAGGCGAGGCTGGATTCGAAATAGAGAAAAGTGTCATGCAACCAAAATTAGTGAGTAGGGAACTATTAAGTAAGGAGAAAAATCGAATGACATGAAAAAAGTCAGATGAAAGGTCTTGCAAAGCTTAGCCGGAATCAAAATCACATAGAGAAACAAAGAGAGTTCGGAAATTAGGGTTTTTTTAAAATCAGATTAACTCAAAGAAGAGAAAGCAGACAAAATCTCATACAAGTGGTCTGAAAAACTCGACTGAAAACCCATAAATTCTAGGGTTTCTGCTATTAATCGAGTGTAGAGATGAATAAATCAGGCAAGAATACGTTCAGAAAAACCGACAGGAACTAAAAAAATATATTATGAAAACATGGTGAAATAAAATACAGTAAAAGGAATCATAAGGATCGGTAGAAGAAAGCATAGTAGAAGAAAACATATAGGAATCACAGTAGGAGCATATAGGAGCCATGGTAGAGCAAATACAGTAAAAGAAACATATACGAAACATAGTAGAACAGGTAACATTGAAGAAACCCTAAGTCAGAGAAGATGAATAGTTTTGAAAGAAAAATTTTGAAATAGATTTAAGAAATCATTTGAAAACCTTAAAATAAACATGGATCTAGAGTAGATATGGAGAAAATAGGAAAACCTCGGGAGGCTAGGGTTTCAGAAGAACCTTAGAAGTGAGAGAGGCTTGGAAAAAGGGTCTGCTCCGAGTCGAATGAGTCAGAGATAGACTCATAGGGCTAAGATATGCCGGAGTTGAGCCGGAGATGGCCGTAACACTCAAATCGGCCGAGATCTAAGCCAAGAACTTCAAGTTCGAACCTTGAATCTTCGAGTAACAGGGGTATGGGGGTACGTGAGGGTGAGTATAGGCTACCCAGGGCCTGGGACGCCATTGATTCTGGTGAAACAAGGTGGAAACCAACGGAGTGGGGCTAGGGTTTTTGAGGGAGGCCAGAGAGAGTTTGAGACGAAGGGATTCTAGGGGCGGCTGATTTGAGTAAAATGAAGTAGGGTTTAGGGGTGTTGTGAAATTAAAAAGGAATGGGGAGATCGTGGCCGTTGATCAAAATGATCAACGGCCTGGATTAAAACGGTGGCCGGGTGGGTTTTCAAATGGGTCGGGTAATTGGGGTTAATTTGGGGTCAAAAGTGGTTATAATTGAAATGGAAATAGGCTAGCCTTTGAATAGCCACTTTTTCCTTTTTTAATTAGTTAAAATAGTTAAAAATAATTTTAAAACAAATTGAAAATACAGTACTAATTGATAACATATAAACATTAATTTAAAAGTATCTGGAGCAATTTTATAAAAATAAAACACGGTTAATTATAACATAGGCTATAATTGCAATTTTGAACAATTTAGCTTAAAAATATCGAATAAATTTATACAAAATATGGAAAAATCACCTTAATCATATTTGGTGTAAATATAATGATGGAAAATAACTGACTCACAAAAAGAACAATTTTAGAATTATTATTGATGTTTTATACTGTTAAAATAGACAATAAATTAATTATAAAAATTTTAAAAAAATTGGGAAAAATACTAAAACCTTTGGGGATGCTTATATATGCATATGAATACTATTTGAAAGTATTTTTGGGGTATAAAAATATATAGAAAAAAATTGGGTATCAACATTAACTTGATTGTTTCCTTTACATAACACTCTAACAGTCCCAACCCAAATACAGCTATAGGAATTCCACCATTCAAATGGAAACTAGCTAGAATACATAAAAATTCATGTGATCTACAATAAAATAAAAAATATAGCTGTAACTCAGACAAGTCCGCTGCTATGCCTTAAACTCTTATTTCCATCTTCAAACTGATACTTACATCAAGTAAAGTTCAGAAAAATGTACCTAGAATTCAAAACAAAATAGAAAAATGAGAGATCAACAGCAAACAATAGGAGCTAGCCCAGATTCAGCTATTGCAACAATGAAAATCCACTCAGAAGAATCAATAAAACAATAGACCAATTAACAAACTTAAACCAGCTCTTTTCAATACCCATGTTCAGTCCATTATTACCCCAGATGAGTCAAAAATTATTTCAGAAATTGACAACTTCAAGAATCACAAAGGAAAACTGAATGAAACAGTGATTTTTTATGAGAATTTTCAGTCGTTTTTGTTTATTTGAATTTTTTCTCTCTTCCAGTCTCCTCCCTAAAGAATTCAGCTAATGGAGCTTTTATACAAGGGAATTAGGGCAGCAATAGCATTTTCAGATTTGCCCTTTTACCCTTTTTTAATTCTCATTTTAGCTTAGGTATCCCTAGTTCAAATGTCAGAATTTCTGAATAGTCCCGAAGTCAGCTTCTACGAAGCTTCCATTTCTGTTGCAAAAGATTCCCCCCCCCCCCTCCAATTTTCCCAAACTAACCTATAAATCCTCTGATTTTACTTTAGAAAACCTGATCAACACATGGGTCAAGTTGACCCAAATTCATTTAGCGGGTCTGAGTCTACCAAATTTGGGCTAGACCTTTTCTTTTGAGCCCAATTTGGACTCGAGGTTTCACAGAAGAATTCGAAAAAAAAAAACAAAAATGGGAAAGGGACTAAATGGAGTCACAGTATCTTTGGCCTAAGAAGTTTAAGGGCCCAAATAGCATGGGCAAGCCAATTAAACTAGTATTCAAGCTCAAAAACACTAAGTAACTTAAAATGAAAAACATGCAAAACTGTTTGAAGTATCAGAACATCAGAAAAAGAAAATCAAAACATTCACACAAGAACAGAAAAAATGATAAAGGAACTCACATGGAAACTAAAACTTAGAAATTAAAGACCATCATACCTAAAAGAACAGCCTAGACCGTAAGAAATGCCACAGAACTTTGAATCTTCATAATTTCGGCTCAATCGGAGATTAGTCATGTATTTTTTTTAGCAAAAATGCATGAATAAAGTCCGAATGAACCTGAAATTTTCACAGAAGCCTTGAATTGGAGAATTTTGGATTCTAAGTTAAACTTTGATCTAGGATTCGAGAAGTTTGGGCAAGATTCGAGGGAAACTGGTCTGGGATTTGGAAAGATGGGGTCATGGTGGTTCTATGGTGTTATTTTGGTAGGTTTGGAGGTAGCGCCGCCAGCTCGAAGCGGTGGGGAAAGGTGGCAGCTCTTAGGGTTCCATGGGGCCTCTGAGAATGGCTAAGTTGAGAGAGATGAGTAATGGGGGGGGGGTGGTAGGGATTCCAACATTAATATACTTAAGGGGGTTCAGTTTCTATCCGTTGGATCAATGAGATCCAACGATTGAGACGAGGCAACGATGGAACGACATTGTTTGGATTTTAAGGGGGCGGACCGTGTAGGGACGGGTTCTGGGCTTCAATTGAATGGGTTTTTGGGGGAAATATCATTAAGGCTTGAGTGATTTGAATAAGAGATGGCCCAAAACCTGATTTTTTCATTTCCCTTTCTTTCCTTATTTTTTTATTTATTTTATTTAAATTTATTTTAACTTAAGATTAAAAATAAACATAAATTACTTCCTAATCAAATTATCTTATCAAATAAAACTAATTACTACAAATAATGCTTACCACAATTAATTAAAACCAAATTGAAGAAAAAAACTACCAAAATTCACAATTAAGATTCAAAGTGCAAAATAAACTATTTTTTTGAGATTTTTCTATTTTTATAAAACAATTAATTTTTTAATTAATCCTAAAATTTAGAATCAAATCCTTAATGAAAATGCAACATATTTTTTGTATTTTTTATTAATTAAACAAATAAACATACATAGGTAAATGCAAACAATAACAAAAAATGCTACAAAATCCATGAAATGGAAAAATTATTTTGTTTTGAATATGTGGGAGTAATTCATATAGGGCAAAAAATCACGTGCTCACACCCCTGTTTGTGTTTGTTGAATCTGCCTTGCTCCTATGTTCCTTCGGTTATGCATGAATCTGTTTTGGGTGCTGTGTTTGCACTATTGCTTGTTACTCTACTCTCTTTTCAAAACTGTCCTATTGAATAACTCCCTCTGTCGTTTTACAAAACTATTTCAAACAAGTCTCTTCTAAAACTATTTTCCTACTTAAACTTTTCAAAACTATGTCAAGCACTCTAACTTTACTCCTAAGTCCCTAGGTTCTGCCCCCTTCCGTGTGTGTACTGCCTTGGGACCCTTCTGAGGTCCCTTTAAACTCTGGCACGCTGAGGCTGGCCCGTCCACACTGCGCTTACTCAATCCCTATTGTGGAAAATCTTGGTGTGAGCACTGCCTGGGATCCTTGAGATCCTTAGGGAACTCTGACGCACCTAGGCAATGATATTGTCTTTGAAACTGACATTTGAGGCTATTGGAGTCTTGGGAAATCACTTTGGCCTACTTCAGGCTCCCTATAGTATAACTTCTTATTTTTCTTGTCTACTTATGTAATTCATTCGATATTGGCCTGTAATAATTCATTGTAAACAGATGCTAGGAATGGACAGTGAAAATGGAAGGGTAGTTATGCATGTTATGGACATCAAAGGGGGTAGAAACCATGCTTTTGGCTTACATTTCCTATGTGCGCAATAGAATCCATGTTTAGGACAACCACATTCCAAGCATGTCATGCATTAGATATCATGCTCTTAGGTTTTACTATTTGAACATCTCATTTTGATATTCTTGCCATCACTGAGAAACCTTGTTTCTAGGATATGCATATTTTGAAGTCATGTTGTGACCTGTTATACATTTAGATATCCTGCTTTAGGAATTCTTCATACAAACTATTCTGAACCTTATGTGTGCATACCATGTTTAGGATCTCGTTCATACTCGCTTAGTCACACCTAGCTAAACTACTGATGCATGAAAAGGACATAAAACAGTCTCACCCTGCTTTAAACAAATTGGTAATGTTCCTGTATCCTGCAAGACTTAGAAAATCATGCTTTTTAGGTAAAATAACCCCTTGATTGTTGTAATGGTTCTGGCAACAATTGTGCATTATCCCACACCTAGGCAAGCCTTAGGTAATCAAATTTCTTATAAAACTAGAGACTGCCTTGTGTTTACTGCTTAATGGACAACATGCTTAAAATCAGTAGGCAAACTGATTGGGGCCCTTTCTTCTTAGCTCATAAAATAAAACTGCATATCTTCAGTGACTTGATACTCACTTAGACATCATGTCTTAGGATCTTGTTTCATAATATTGCCCTTGTTTGTGTTTTGAGTCGTGCTGTTTGTATGAATTATCTATGGAGGTAAAACTGAGCCACTAAGAGCTTCTTTCCTGCCTTTTTTGCTAAAGTCCTATTTGTTCTTTCCTTCCGCCTAGTATTTTCTTCTTTAAACCTTAGGAGTTTGTCTAGAACTGCCTATAAGTAGATGTCCTAATTTCCTCTAGGACCATTAAGAAGGGACGGGTTACATCACGCATAGAGTTCGCTAAAAAACACTCGCTTAAATAGCCGCTAAGGGGTGGGAATAGGTAGATATGGATATGATGACCAGTGCACTAATGCTATGTGTAGCCCCTTTCTGAGGAGTGATTACCGGGCATTGTACTGATGTTATCCTGTAGGCTAACCAACATAGGACCCCCCTTTCCCTAAAATCCCTTTTGCTTGAAAACTTCACTTTCCTTTTTACGCACAACTTGTACAAAGTCTTTGTCTTATCATTTGAGCTATACAACATCCAACATACTTTACTTGGAATTATTTGTTTCAACTACTTATTTGTTAATGGAATAATTCATAAGTATATGTTCGGCCGGGACCCACCATTGTGGACCGAGAGGGGTGCCTAACACCTTCCCCTCAAGGTTATTTCGAGCCCTTACCATAAATATCTGGCAATGCAAACTAGTCTAAGAGTTAATCGCTCTAGGTGTCCTAACGCACCATAATCCGTTAGGTGACGACTCTTCAAATACCCAGTTCCCAAAGGAAAGAAGTTGATTTTCCCATGAAATGTCGAAACCCAGACTTCTCCCCGTGAGGAGGAAGAAAAAGGGGGCACGACAGCATGTCGAATCTACTGGGGATATTTAGGATTTTACCATAATGAACTTGTTATTATGAATTAGTCCCAGGCATGCTTTATCCCATACCCTTATTTGAATTTAACTGTCTGTTTCCAGTTAAGCATTTATAGTTATTATCCCTGACACTGGCATGTCTCTTTGTTTTCTTTTCCGTAACTATCTTTCAATTATTTAAATACCGCATTTACTTTTCTACGTGCAAATATTTGATTACATGTTATTAATTGCTGCATAAATCATGTCCCATATCATATTTCACTCGTGTTTATCAAATCTTATAGAAACACTTGATGAGTGTTTGAGCTCTTCCTATTTATTACCCTTAAATTTGGAAAGGCTTATTTGCGGTAAAACTAGTCGATCACCGGTGCGGTCGATGGTTCCGTGCCTTTCCCCCTCAAGTTGCCCGCTTAAGGGTACCCGTCTAAAACTCGATAGTAACCTTACTCTTGTCAAAATTGTGCATGCATCATGTTGGATCATTCATGTTATCCACATAATGATCCTTTAAGACGAGCATTATCCAAATTCCACTGGGGTTTCCATAAACCCAATAGACACAACCATGTTCTATGCATTAATTTGGAGAACTAAATGCTAATATGCTAATCATGATTGTGTAAATAGTCGAGTCTGCTGGGGGATAAGGGAATAACCTTTTTATTTTGTTGAAAATAAGGCACGAGGTCCCCATATTCGGTATGATTAGGAACATCCCGCCATTGCTATTAGATTGGTGGGAGGACCTTTCCTCAAGTTACCAAAAACATGTAAGAAAGTACCCGGGTAACTTGCCTTCCCTGCTATACATTGAGCCAAACAAGAGGTTGATCGAGGCTGACACTTTATTCTGGGATAGTGAAAGGACGATGTTTCATTTTGGTGGCATATAAATGACACCACTCCTAGAGGAAATTGGAGGGTTTGCGGGTTTGACTTGGGATAGCCCCGTGCTATTGGTGACGGAAAACCGCACTGGTAAAGTATTCTTAAAGATGATAGGGTTGAAGAAAAATGCTGACTTGAGATGGCTGAAGGAATCTTACATACCCTTCGAGTATCTGTATGAGAGGTACGACCATAGCAAGTCCTTCTGTGCTTACCATGACGAGATCTCTCTCACTTCTCTTGGCCATATCCATCTCCGAGTGTTCATGTTCATCGTACGCTTTCTGGGCCTGATAGTGTTCCCAATGAAAAAGGAAAAAATCCACACTAGGTTGGCCATGGTCGCTAAGACTTTGATGGAAGGGATCAATGGGCAGACATACACCACAGTCCTCATGATCATAGCCGACATCTACAGGGCTCTGTAATGCTGTCAAAGAGGGGTCCATCATTTTGAGGGTTATAACATGTTGCTACAGCTGTGGTTACTAGAATATCTTCAAAAGGGCCAATATCGCCAAGAATTTCCGCGAAGGGCTTGGAATGACCGTATCTCCTTCCATCACCCTAAGTGGATGACCTACATTCTGGACAGGTTTGCTAAGCTGGGGAGTGCCAAAGAATGGGTGGAATTTTTTGATAATCTTGTTGAGGAGCAAGTACAATGGATGGTTGAATGGTTCCCGACAGAAGAGTTCATCATCAGGTCTAGAGACGCCCCACACTAGCTGTTGATTGGGTTGAGAGGGATATACCCTTATGTCCATATCCAAGTCGTGAGGCAAACAGCTAGGAAATAGGTTGTACCAAGGGTTGCCAAGATGAGTCATTTTAAAGCAGACTTTCAAGACGACGACGTCCCTTACAAGTGTCAAGCCCAACATATGTGGCACTGCAAAATCATTATGGAAAAGAACACCATCCAGCCCGACAGGTATCATGCAGGGTGCGAATATCTCTACCTGGCCTGGTTAGAAAACAATCTAAAAGGAATGGTGATTCCAGGATCCGGGGGAGGGAATAGGATCATAGACGAAGAAGCCGAAGCTCAAGTACAACAGGCTGCATAAGAGGGTCCATGACTTTGAGAATGAGCACCAGGAAATACATGAGAGGAATGTGAGATTGATTGAGGAATGGAATGAAATGGCGATCACCTCCAACAAGAAGTTGGAATATCTTGAGTGAGGAATAGTGGAGCTGGAAGGTAAAGTTAAAAAGAGGATTAAAGATTGCCAGAACGCTAAAGGAGCTGAAGGAGGAGATATGGCAAGAGCCTACCTACTGCTGGGACTACGTGAGCTGGGGAACCTGTACGATGGATTCAGAAAGATCGAATCTGGGGAAGGTCCTTTTGGGAACAAATAAGCTAGATTTAGTTGCTTTCCTAAAATGTAATAAGGCCAAGTTTCAGTAGTAACTTATCTGTTTTTATTATCTTAGTATCATTTTGGGATTCGTCTATTTTTATGTTATGAAATGAGGCATTTGTTGGCATCTAAGTTCTCCAAATCTATTTGTCGCTAGGCCTACCTCGGGTACAATGAGGCTCCAAAATTAGGATGCAAATTTACATTTTTGCAATATGTGTTTAAGTAGTGCAAACATTTCAGAATCCTCACTAACTTGTTACCTTTTGTTTTTTCCTTATTTTTAATTATTCCCATCCCCTTAGGTTGGTTCACTCATACTGGCCTCATCAGTGTATCATACCAGATCCAGAGGCCCTCCGCCCCCTCCTCCTCCAAGCAACACAAAAGGCAACAGAAAGGCAGAGATAGACAATTTTAGTGGTATCCGGAAGAAGAATATTGAGA
The DNA here is from genome assembly GCA_026770625.1 of Nicotiana glauca. Lineage (NCBI taxonomy): Eukaryota > Viridiplantae > Streptophyta > Magnoliopsida > Solanales > Solanaceae > Nicotiana > Nicotiana glauca. Next base: position 392,947 of record MU712655.1, read on the forward strand.
ATGCAGAAACATCTGATGGTCGTAGTACTCTAGATCCAAATGATCTAGTCTTGAGACTGGAACAAAAGATATTGGAACAGCAAGGAGAACTTGAGCAGGTTCGCAACTTGGCAAACCTGTTACTCACCCTTCATGTACCTGACGTCAACCAATAGAATACTAAGAACCCAGCACCTCCTCAAAGAACACAAAACCAACACCCACAAAATCCTCACGCATAAAATTAATACGCAACTCCACCCCAAAATCTCAACCTATTACCAGCTCTGCTGCAACAACACCATCAACCAATTCATTACCCGCCTACCACCACTTACCACACTCCCCAAAACATACCACTCCTCATTCCCGATCCTCAAAACTCCACCAATGAGCATCACTATACCCAAGTTCCTGGTACTCATCAGAACAACCCCATATATATGGAGACCATACCTCACCCTACTCAACCCACTTCCTATCTACCAGAATCCTCAGATGAAGACCAACTCATTAAAAACATGGCTGAAGAACTCAAGAAATTGACAAGCCTCGTTCAGAGTGTCGAAGGCGGCAAAGGAATAGAAGGGTATCACTATGAAGACCTATACATACAACCCGATGTTGAACTGTCGGAGCGGTAAAAACCTCCAAAATTTGAGAAGTTTGACGGCACAACTGATCCTAAAGTCTATCAAAGGACATATTGCAACAAGCTTGTCAGATTCGGAAAGGATGAGAAGACCTGAATGAAACTCTTCATGAGGAGTCTTACCGGTAATGGTTTGTCCTAGTACATTAGCCAGGATCCCAAGAAATGGATAAATTGGGTAGGTATGGCATCAAAATTTAGGGACCAAATCAGGTTCAACACAGAAAATGCACCCGATGTCTTCTATATCCAGAATCTCAAGAAAAAACCCACTGAGACTTTCCGCGAGTATGCTACCTACTGGAGGTTGGAAGCGGCCAAAGACAGGCCATCCTTGGACGAAGAGCAGATGAACAAGTTCTTCGTTAGAGCATAGGTTCTGCAATATTATGAAAGGTTCATGGTTATCTAAAATCACAAATTCTCTGATATAATCAAACTTGGGGAGAGAACCGAAGAAGGAATCAAGAGCGGGATGGTAATGAATTTTGAGGCGTTATAGGCCACAAATAAAACATTACAATCAGGCAGCATATAAAAAAAGAAAGACGTTGGGGCTGTAATGGTGGTTCAGGGCCCGAAATGTCCACTTACCTATCGAACCCCTCCACCTACATATCAAACACCTCCATCCACATACCAAGCACTGCCACCCACATATCAACCATCATCCCCCAGATATTACTAACTAGCTACTATCTATCATACCTATAACTCCCAACCATCCCATTTCCAGTCACCTCCAACCTACTAGAATTATCCAAGACCAAGGCCCAATTTTAACCGCAAGCTACCCAAAAAGTATACCGCCATTGCTGATCCTATCGACCGGTTGTATGAGAGGTTGAAAGCCGGGGGCTATGTAACTTCTATCCCCACTATGGCATTGGAGAATCCATCCCAGTGGGTCAATCCCAACAAAACTTATGCCTACCATTCCGGTATGAAGGGGCATACTACTGACGAATGTCGAGTATTAAAAGACAAGATCCAAACACTGATTGATAACAAAGTTATACAGGCAAAAGATGCCACACCCAATGTTCTCAACAACCCTCTCCCTGATCATAGAGGTGGTGGAATACATGTGACAGAGACGAAAGAAGAATGGGACCCTCAAGGGTTAATTGGGCTTATTCAGGAAGGGGATAAATTCAAACCTTTAGTCACACTTACCCCTATTATGGCACAAACTTAGACACCAGTCGAGGTTGAGGCAGCCTGATCAGTTCCATTCGGGGCAAAAGTGGCTCCACCCGCAAACACCCCTATTCCATTTGAAGTAGAAATGGTCACACCATTCATAGTGGAAATAGCAACTACATCTGCTTTCCACTCAAAAGCGATACCTTGGGACTATATTGCCGAAGCTAGACGCAAAGGAAAGGCAAAGATGGGGGAATCTGATGCCGCACAAGGAATGACACGAACCGGGAGAATATATACCCCTGAGCACCTGGGAGGACAAAGTAAAGATGCCACTGCCAAGCCACCCATCATTGAAACATGTCCAGAAGACCTTTGGAGGAAAGTACAAGAAAAGGAGTATTCCATCATTGATCATATAAACAAAACCCCAGCTCAGATATCCATCTTGTCACTATTCTAAAATCCAGAGGCACACAAAAATGCTTTGATGAAAGTACAGAGTGAAGCCTATGCACCCAATAACATCACCAGTGGAGGGATTTATAATATGGTAGGACATGTATTAGAAAGTCACAGAATCACTTTCCATGAGGATGAGTTGCCATCTGAGGGTCTGAATAACAATACGACACTGCACATTATGGTGCATTATGAAAACTACTTCATTGCCAGGGTTTCGGATGATGGAGGTTCGAGCCTCAATATTTGTCCGTTGGACACTGTGAAAAAATTGGACAAAGGATTTCATGAAATACGGACAGGAAGCATGAATATGAAAGCTTTCGATGGGTCTCAAAAGGCCACGATCAGGGAAATCAACCTTCGCTTGCAGATTGGGCCAACTAGGTTCGACATCGAGTTTCGGGTGGTTGACATACCAGCCTCATATAATCTTCTGTTAGGCCGACCATGGATCCGTACCTTCCACAATACATCAGGCCGTGAAATTTGAATGGAATCGGCAGGAAGTGATCATTCACATAGATGGGAGTAACCCTATTTACACTAGTCAGACCATCCCAGTCATTGGAAATGGGAGAAGCTTGGGAGGGGAAACCTATCATCACATTGAACGAGTCAACACCGTCGAGAAAGAAAAATGGTGGAGCAGTAAAATAGAAAGCATACTAGCATGGTGTGGTTATGAACCCGATAAAGGGCTTGGGAAGAATGTCTAAGGCATCACCAAGCCGATACAGTTGAAGAGTCGTGGTACTACCTTTGGTCTCGGATATCAACACTCACGGGAAGAATATAATCAATGGTCACCTCCAAGGCATGGACTATACTACCCTCTTGAGCAACCATTGCCACGTCTGGAACAAGCTTTTCTCCAAGTTGATTCTATATGAGGGATTGCAGAAGAGGAGGCAGTAGCGGGGTTGAAGAATTTATTCTTGGAGGATGAAGACATGGACTGCGGTGTGGTAATTGAGGAGGTGGAGGAAGAAGGCCTCACTATTCAGGCTGTGGAGAAAGGAGCTGTTCTCAGAAACTGGACCGCCACACCATTTCGGGCCCGACGAGTCCCTAGGTAGCTTGGCAAATTATATTTCTATAATCATCCTTGGTATTTAAAATTTTCAGTGACTTTATTTTAAAGACATGTTTTGTTTCAAAATAAATGCTCGATCACCAAGCCGTTCTTGTCTAGATGTTGTTTAATTTTAATCAAGTACATTTGCTCTTTATTATTCATTATTATTTTCTACATTTTTCTTTTTACAGTGTTATTATTACTTTTCCTAATAAACCGGTGACCGTGACATGTAATGAAGCAACGCAACATAAGGATAGTGATTTAGATGAAGAAGACGAGATACCCGAGGAAGTCGTCATAGAGGTGGAAAACTTTGAGAGTAAGCCTAAGTCCAACCTGGACAAAACCGAAGCAGTAAACCTGGGGATGCCGAGGCCGTCAAGGAGACTCGCATCAGCATTCACTTATCACCAACAGATAAGGAAGAGTACATCTGTTTCCTAAAAGAGTATGAGGACATCTTCGTATAGTCATACGATGATATGATAGGTTGGAGCACGTCGATAATGGCTCACAAGTTACCTACCAATCCAATGTGCCCGCAGGTGAAGCAGAAAATCAGAAAGTTCAAACCAGACATGAGCCTGAAAATCAAGGAGGAGGTTACCAAGAAGATCTAAGCCAAAGTTCTTAGGATGGTTGAGTATCCAACTTGGTTAGCCAACATGGTGCCAGTTCCAAAGAAAGATGGAAAGGTCAGAGTATGTGCTGACTATCGGGATTTAAACAAAGAAAGTCCCAATGATGACTTTCCACTGCCAAACATACACATCCTGATCGATAATTGTGCCAAGCATGAACTCCAATCTTTTGTAGATTTCTTTGCTAGCTATCACCAGATTTGGATGGACGAGGAGGACGTAGATAAAACGTCCTTTATTAAACCATGGGTGGTGTACTGTTACAAGATAATGCCGTTCAATCTAAAGTATGCTGGGGCTACTTACATGAGTTCCATGACAACCACCTTCCATGATATGATACATAAGGAGATAGAGGTGTATGTGGATGATGTCATTATCAAATTCAAGAGGGCCGCAGACCACATAGCAGACTTGAGAATGTTCTTCAACAGACTAAGGAGGTACAAATTGAAACTGAACCCCGCCAAATGTGCATTCGGAGTTCTCATGGGAAAGTTACTAGGGTTCATTGTTAGCCGTCGGGGGATCGAGCCGGATCCATCTCAAGTCAAGGCTATTCAGGAGTTACCACCACCTAAGAGCAAAAAGGACGTGATGAGCTTCCTAGGATGTATCAACTATATTAGTCGATTCATAGCATAGTCCACAGTCATATGTGAACCCATCTTCAAGATGCTGAGGAGAGATGCCGAGACGAGCTGGACCGTGGATTGTAAGAAAGCTTTTGACAAAATCAAGGAATACATGTCCACACCACCGGTCTGGTCCCGCTAGAGCCAGGACGACCTTTGTTGATCTACCTATCCATATTGTATGGAGCCTTCGGGTGTGTTCTGGGACAACATGATGATACTGGGAGAAAGGAGCAAGCCATCTACTACTTGAATAAAAAGTTCACACCTTACGAAGCACGATACTCTTTACTGTAACGTACTTGTTGTGCTTTGACCTGGACGGCCCAGAAGCTAAGGTATTACTTTTGTGCCTATACCACATATCTCATATCCAACATGGACCCTCTGAAGTACATATTCCAGAAACCATTGCCGACTGGAAAGTTGGCCAAATGGAAGATACTATTAAGTGAGTTCGATATTGTCTAGTAACTCAAAAGTTGGTCAAAGGACAAGCATTGGCAGATCACCTTGATCCATTGGGAGGAGCATACGAACCCTTGAAAACATCTTTTCTTGATAAAAAATAGGAGAAGACATTACTGAAGCATACGACAGTTGGAGGATGTTCATTCACAGGGCTAAAAATTTCAAAGGAGTGGGCATCAGAGCAGTCTTGGTATCAGAAACAGGTCACCATTATCCGGTATCTGCTAAACTCAGATTTCCTTACACTAACAACATGGCGAAGTATAAAGCTTGCTCATTAGGACTCAACATGGCAATCGACTTGAACATTTAAGAACTGCCGGTGATCGGAGATTCCGATTTGCTTGTGTACCAAGTACAAGAAGAGTGGGCCACCAAGATTTCCAAGATATTGCCATATCTGCACCATGTGCAAGAGTTGAGAAAGAGGTTCACCAAGATAGAGTTTCGGCATGTACCTAGAATTCAGAATGAGGTTGCCGATGTATTGGCCACCTTATCATCTACCATAAAACATCCAGAAAAAAATTACATTGATCCCATTCTAGTGAAAATCCATAATCAGCTGGCATATTGTGCTCATGTTGAAGAAGAAAAGGATGGCATGCAAATCAGCCGATATATTGAGCATGAAAATCACACTTAGAAATGCACACTCCGGAGATTGTCAAATCACTTCTTTCACAATGGAGCAAACTAGTACAAAAGAACTCCTGATTTAGTTTTACTAAGGTGTGTCAATGCGAAGGTAGTTTCTAAGCTGCGTGAGGATTTGTATGCTGGAACGTGTAGCCCACACATGATCGGTTCATCTCGGATAAGAAGATACTCAGGGAACGTTACTTTTGGATGACCATTGAGATATATTGCATTCATTACGTCCGCAAATGCTTTCAGAGTGCATGCCGACATGATAAAAATGTCGTCGAATAAGCTCAATGCAAGAAGATCACCTTGGCCATTCGTTACCTGGGGTATGGTTGTTATTGGTCCGATTGAGCCCACTACTTCAAATGGACACAAGTTTATTCTGGTAGCCATTGATTACTTCACATAATGGGTATATGCTGTATCTTACAAATATGTAACCAAGAAAGACGTTCCAGACTTTGTCAAAGATCGTATTGTTTGTCGATTCGGAGTTCTTGAATCTATTGTTACTAATAATGCTGCCAACATCAATAGTGACATGATGAAAGCTATGTGTAAAAGTTTCAAAATCAAGCAAAAGAATTCCATAGCCTACAAACTTCAGATGAATAGAGCCGTAGAAGCCGCCAACAAAAACATCAAGAAGAAACTATGGAAGATGGTAGAAAACCACAAACAATGGCACGAGAAGCTACCCTTCGCTTTGTTGGGATATCGCACTATAGTTCACACATAAACTGGGGCAACTCCCTACATGTTGGTTTACGGTACCGAAGCTGTCATCCCAGCCAAGGTAGAGATTCCTTCTTTAAGAATCATACAGGAAGCTGAACTCAGCGATGCAGAATGGATTACAAGTCGCTATGAATAATTGGCCCTCACCGATGGAAAGGGGATGGACGCAGTATGTCATAGAAAACTTTACTAGAACAGAATTTCTAGAGCTTTCAACAAAAGATTCAAACCAAAGATAGTTCGTACCAGGGTAGCTGGTATTAAGAAAATCTTCCCGCATCAAGATGAAGCAAAAGGGAAATTCTCTTCCAGTTGGCAGGGTCCGTACATGGTCCATAGGGTACTAACTGGAGGAGCACTCATACTTTTAGAAATGGACGGGGAAATATGGCCAAAGCCAATCAATTCAGACGCAGTCAAGAGATACTATGCTTAGATTATTTACATTTCCTTTTCTGAAGTAATTGAACTACGCTTGACCTGATTCCCATTTAAGAGGGGATACGTAGGCAGCCTTATGGGTTCAATCATATCATAATAAAATTTCCATTTTCCCTAAAGTCAGAAACTGGGGCAGAATTTTTAGGAGGACCCTCAAAATTCTGGAGCAAGTCCAGCCGACGCCAACGTGTATCAGACGGTCAAGAAACAGAGGTAGAATTTTGAGTCCGAAGAGGGTTCAGCAAGGCCTATTATCTATAAATGGTCAAAATATCATCTATCAAACTAGAGCAAAATTTATAGGAGGACACTCAAAATTCTAATACAAGAGAGTTGCAATGCCTTTGAGATGTGTTACAGTTACTAGTTCATCCAAATTACTGGATATTTGAATATGTTTATAAATAATTCCATTTTTAATCAATAATTTCTTTCGAAAAGTCTATTTTTGTAACGATCAATTTATTTGGGTAACTCAAAAGGGCCCAGAACAAAGCAAAGCAAGGCCAGCGGATAGAAGCACGAACCAACCTCCCCCACAAAACTTATTATTTTTCTTTGAGCGTAGGAACATCAGAAACAATGGTACCGTCCGCAGAAATATACACGTAACAAGATCACTATCAATCAGTCCATCAAACACCGGATAGATCTCCAGCTAAGACATAAGCTACCTTATTTGCTAGTCACGCTTTGCATAGGACTAAGCCATGTCCCGCATATCTACATGAGTCTAATCCCTGAATTCATACTTGCATGAGGTTAATACTTGCCTCTCTATTTGCATGAGGCTTATTCTTGCCTCCTTACTTACATGAGGCTAATCCTTGCCTCCCTATTTGCATGAGGCTAATCCTTGCCTCCCTATTTGCATGAGGCTATGTCTTGCCTCCGTATCTGTATCATGCTAATCCTTGCCTCCCTATTTACAAGAGGCTAATCCTTGCCTCTACATTTGCATGAGGCTAATCCCTGCCTCCCCATTTGCATGCGTCTAATCCCTTACTCTATGCTTGCATAAGGCTAATCCATGCCTTCCTATTGCATGAGTCTTATCCCTGACTCCATACTTGTATGAGGGTAATCCCTGCCTCTACACTTGCCTGAGGTTAATCCCTGCCTCCCTATTTGCATCAGTCTAATCCTTGACTCCATACTTGCATGAGGCTAATCCTTGCCCCTATAAGGCTAATCCCTGCCTCCCTATTTTCATGAGTCTAATCTCTGACTCCATACTCGCATGAGGTTAATCCCTGCCTCCCTATTTGCATGAGTCTAATCCCTGCCGCCGCACTTGCACGAGGTTAATCCTCTCCTCCCCATCTGCATGGGGCTAATCAATGTCCCCATTTGCAAGAATATTGCTCTATTTCTAAGTACTTTTTGTTTGCTTTACAATCAGGTCTAAGCTCTGCCTTCTATTTCATAAGACTAAGCTTTATCCTGATAACATCATGAATATTGCATATCATAGGATGAAATATCGCCAACCTATCCAAAGGCATCATAATCTAAAGGAATCATCCTCATAGTCAGAAGACAACATGCCATGGCCGAAGGATCTCTCAAATTTGCATATCATTATTCAAAGGCGTCATGGTTTAGAGGATCCATCTTCATGGATCGAGAACATAATTTGATGGCCTGAGAACATAATTTCATGGCCTGTGAATCCCTCACTAAATAATTCATGGCCCAGGATGTCATGGTCTGAGGACGTCATCTTTAACCGTCCAAAGATAACCTTCATGGTCCAAAGGGAATTTGCATCATGTTTTAATTTTTGCAAATACATGTTTGTAGCATATTTTATCCGCAAGTAACTAGTAATCAACCTCTATCCTAGCAGGATCGATCTCGCTCCTGTTCCTTTAACTGTTCCGAGCTTTAACCGCTCACAATAGCCGCTTCGGCACCTCGTGTCCATTCTTGCAATGATTCTAAAGCATCCCGCCGGTCAAAATTGGTCATCATTCCTTTAGCCAAAAACTCTTTCAAATCATTGTTGTGGTAATTTATAATTATGCCAAAATATTGTTAAAATATTTTAGTGCATTTTAGTAATTGCATTTTACATTTTTAAAGCTAATTTGCATATAATTACGATATTAGCCCTATTAATGTATAAATACATTTATATGCATAAAATTGATCTTCTATATTTTTTTAAAATGTTAAATATCTATTTTAAATCATTTTAGTACACAAAATTATTTTTAGAAATTATATATTATTTATTATAAATTAAATGGGGATAAATTGGCTATTTAAAATCTAGCCAAATTGCATTTCAATTTTAGCCTCAATTAAACCCAATATCCCAACCCAATTTCGGATTAATAACCCGACTGTGCATGGTGAAATCGGGGGACCGATTTCACATAGGCAAAATTCTTCGATAGATTACTCCTTAGGTCCGGGATCTCGAGCCGGCCATTTCCCTCAAGATAGGTTGACATCTAGCCGAAGGTAACATCGATCGAAACCCTAAGGAACGCAAAAAGTTCCCAAAGAATGTATCCGGGGTTGACTACGTCTGTTCGAGTAGCTCAACGGTGGTTCACACACGTCATAAAACTAGTTGGCTGTCCCATCCCCTTTTCTTTATCACGAAACGTCTCTTGTACTAAGTTTGGGCTCCCCCCTCTTATAAAAGGAGAGTCATTAATACCCTATAAGTAGAGCTCCAACAATCATACAAAGTGCAATAATATCTCTCTCTCTCACACTTTTTACTAAAACTTATTGGCTCTCACTAATACTGAGATACCTCGAAATCCTTCGCCTTCATATGTGTTCTTCTTATTTTATATGAGTTCTTCATCGTATAACTTGGTTTTGACTATAAAGAGCTTCGTTTGATTATATCTCTAACTGTTATACTACCCTCGATTGTCCCCGATAGCCTGAGCTTGATCTCGAGGTCGACCCCAAAGCCCTCATTGACCAAACCTATATCCGGGTAGCAGGCTCTTTGGTTCGATCATTATCTTGTTTTAGATCACGCTCCATCGTTAAAATTTATAATACTAGCGTCATCTACTCTAGCAACTAGCTCGGGAATAGATCACATATTTTTAGAGTCCCATTTTACAAATTTAATTGTCATTATCATTTTTACGTTAAACATTTTGGCGCCCACCGTGGGGCTAAAAATAATAGTGATTATTCTCTTGCTAGTTTCATTTCACAAACGCATATCATCTTTCAAACGTTTTCTTGTCCAAGATCCTTTGATTTCAGGTAAAAATGTTTGGCTCAATAAACAGAGTTGAGAACGACCACCTCGAAGATCACTGGGAAAATGGTGTTGCTATCCCGGCTGCCGAAACACCACTACAGGATACCGATGACACACCTGGACCAGTACTAGCGGATGTAGACTCACAGGATGCACAACATGTCAACAAAACTTCTCACACCAACAGAAGCATGCGACGCTGTGACCGACAGGAAGCTCAAAAAACCCCGGCTAGGGAAGAACATGAAGTTAGTCTTCACGTTATTTTTGAAATGTTGTAGGCACAACAACTGCCCATTTCTTAGTTGCAAAGCCATTCGAGAACTCCCAGCACACCAGCACCGGAGATAGCTCCCCCCGCCGAGAAAATACCCGAAAGATCAAATGATATCGGGTCAATGGCTGACCCCACCATAGTGAAGATGCTGGAGGATCTTACCAAAAGGATCGAATCAGGTGAAAAAACAATTGCAGCCAATGATAAAAAAGTTGAGACCTACAACTCTCGAGTGGATCATATCCCGAGAGCACCCTCGGTCCTAAAAGGTCTGGATTTGAAGAAGTTTGTACAAAGGCCGTTCTCCGAGGAAGTGGCCCCGAAGCCTATTCCTAAAAATTCAAGATTCCGAAACTCCCTAAATACAATGGTTCCACCATCCCAACGAGCACGTGACCTCCTATACCTGCGCTGTAAAAGGCAACAATATAAAAACTGACGAAATTGATTCCGTGTTACTGAAAATTTTTAGAGAAACACTTTCGAAGGGGGCCATGATGTAGTATCACAACCTGGCTCCCGACTCCATAGATTCATTTTCCATACTAGCAGACTCCTTCATAAAGGCACACGTGGGAGCCATCAAGGTAGCAACGAGGAAGTCTAACATTTTCAAATTCAAGCAAAGAGATAATGAGATGCTGCAGGAATTCTTGTCCCGCTTCCAAATTGAATGAATCAAACTTCCACCCGTCTCCAATGACTGGGAGTTACAGGCCTTCATCCAAGGCCTGAACGAGCAAAGCTTAGTGGCCTCGAAATAGCTGAAGTAGAACCTGGTCGAATACGCTGCCATAACTTGGTCAGACATCCACAATAGGTAACAGTCAAAGATCAGGGCCGAGGAAGACTAACTGGGAGCCCCTTAGGGCTCGGTATACCCAAGCAGACTCCTGGTAAGAGAAGCGAGACCAAACAAAGAAAGGTACCAACCGTACCTCGAAGATAGGCGGAACGTCCCAAGACGCAACCTAATTAATGATGGTTGAAGGATAGATCGAGGAGAGGACCCTCGAGGACTGATCAATAGAACCAGGTTCGATCGAAACATAGCAGCAGCTAACACGTCCCACTTATCGGAATATAACTTCTGCGTCGATGTTTCAGACATAGTGTTCGCTATCGGCAAGATCAGGGATGCCAAGTGTCCCAAACCGATACAGTCAGACCCTTCGCGGAGAAATTACAACCTAGTATGCAAGTTTCTAAACATGCACGGTCACTGGACCGATGACTTCAACAAGGCAAACAAACCGCACATGTCATCCACATGATCATAGGGGGCGCCGATGCCTCGCAGGAACCGGTAGTGAGAAGAATGTACGTGATGAAATTAGGGGCCTAATTCCTCGCTATCAAGACATCTCACGGAAGTTCATCGAGATCCCGAGGACATGAAGTAGCAACTTAGTCCTCTCCCTCGGGGCTTGTCAAAGCCTGATTCGAGGCCAGGCGGAGGCCGAGACCAGGACGAAATGGGAAAGCTCCCAAGAGATGCGATTGAGTCTGACAGGGCCAGCCTATCTAGAGCCTACGCTGAGGCATCCCATCAACCCATCCCATCTCCGTATTTTATAATTAAATACACATGTATTTGTAACTTAGTTCCCCTCATATATAAAAAGGACTCACCCTACCTTGTAAGGTACTGAGGTTTCTCTATTTCTCCACAAGTGCAATAATATCCTCTCTCTCTCTCTCTTCTCTAACTCCCTTGTCTTTACTGACTCAAAGTCATTTTAACTTCTTTATCTTCTTATCTGTTCTTTATTTGATATTGGCCCGAGGGTACCTCGATATCATTCGCTTTTATATGTGTTCTTCATCATATAACTTAGTTTTGGATATAAAGAGCTTTGTTTGATTATATCTTTAACTGTTATACCATCCTCGGCTATCCCCGATAGCTCGAGCTCAACCTCGAAGTCGAGCCCGAAGTCCCCATCGGCCAGGCCTACATCCCGGCAGCAGGCCCTTCTGTTCGATCCTTATCTTGTTTTAGCTTATGATCCATCATTAAATTTCACAATACTAGCATCATCTGCTCTAACAACTAGCTCGGGAATAGATCACATATTTTTAGAGTCCCATTTTTCAAATTTAATTATCGTTACCATTTTCACTGTATACAAAGAACAAAGATATCCATCACCAGGGAAAAACAAGCTCAGGGATATATCCCAGAAGACGCCCTCACGTTCAGTGAAGAAGACACCGAGGCCCTATCTCAACCCCACAACGATGCCCTAGTAATCTGCTTCCTTATAAATTCATTTCAGATAAAATGTGTACTCGTGGATCCATGTAGCTCAGCCAGTATCATCAGGGTGAAGGTAATACAATGACTCGAGCTACTCGAAGAATTGTGCCCGCCACTCGGGTTTTTAACAGTTTCAACATGCCTAGCGAAACAACGAAGGGTGAAATCATCCTGCTGGTTGCCGTGGCCGGCACAACCTAAGACGCCAAGTTCCTTGTCATCAAGGGAGATATGATATATAATGCCTTATTTGGACGACCCTGGATATACTGCATTATAGCAGTACCATCCACCCTCCATCAAGTGATAAAATTCCTTACAAAGGACGGGATCAAGACCGTCTACGGGGAACAACACACGGGAAGGAAAATGCTCGCTATACATGACATTGTACCAGTGCTCACACTTCCACCGCCAAATGAAACCACCAGCAGACCAGGTCTCACCCACGGTCGAACTTAACAAAGCAAAGTAAAAAATCTGCGCCGCTTCTCCGCTGTGGGGAACTTATAATAGGCTAAGTCCCAAGACATCGCCTGCGCATGTAGCTTTAATGTAAAACCATTCCTTTTCTTATGTTATTTTTTCAAAATCGAGATCAATGAGTAGACACCCAAACCGGAAGCTGCCTAGGCGGTCAGGCTCAAATCTGGCCCCGGGGAAAGAAGAAAGCAAAGAGGGATGAAGTAAACAAACCACGACGTATCACCGCAGTAATGGAGGAGTGGCGACCCCTCCGAGAACTCATAACATGGGGAGTAAAAATACCCGCCACCGGGACAAAGATAGATCTAGGGAAGTATTTACAAGGATACTCTTGCATCCAGGGAAAAGGGCACCACGACTCCACCCCAGTGTTGAATCAGCATATTGGTAAACCTCTCCTTCATCCGCTTAATCTTAAATAAAACATGTGTTCACAGATTCAGGAAGTTTGGTCACTGATCGGTGCGGACTCAACCCTTGGGAAGAGTGGGCGCTAACAACTTTTACCCGTAGTAGTTTCGGGGTCAATTTCCTCAGGGAGCTAGTTATGGGAGTGTAATATTTGTGAAGTCTAGGAAGGTGTTTTGGCTCCTAATTTTGCTTCTATCATTTTTGATTTATGCATTAAATTTATCAACTACAATTGTAAACTAAATTATGCTAAGTAATGATGCTATTTGTATGCAATAAGGGAAAAGCACTAGAGTTATAGCACTTGCCTAGGTGACTAATTAACGTGTATAGAATTCTAATGCAAGGATGATAATTGAGGGAAATATGGATTACCGTTGCACTGAGCATTCACTCTCACACCTCTCAGTAGAGAGAGTGATTTCGCCCAATTGACTCTCTCGAGACCAATTGGGTAGGCTAATTTGCCCAAGCAACTAATGATTCAAGTAGGGTAGTTACTCTCTCGAGGTTTAACCCATTACTTGGGAATACCATTCTCATGGGTCCATCCCAAATCCTTGTTGAGTTAATTGTGAGGTCATGGACTCTCTTTCTCAAGAAGAGTAAAGACCCACAGAGCTAGACTTAGTGTTTGTAACCACCAAATCCAAGTGAAAACATACAATCAACCCAAATACCAAACACCCAACATCATCCAAGCATTAAGCAAAAACCCCATTAATTACCCGCACTAGGTTTGAGCTACAACCCTAGCTAATGGGTTTAGCTAGACATGGAAGCAGTAGAAATAGAAGAAGTACTAGAAGAAATTAACATAATCATTAACTACAAGATTAATCTACTTGAATCCACGTTAATTGCAAGAGAAAATTGCCTAAAGTAGGCTAATACAAAGTGTCTCATGCTCAGCTGCTCACATAGATTACAAAAACTTGACCTAAAAAAGTAAAATGTTCTATTTATACTACACAAGAAAAACCGGACAAAAATACCCCTGAGGGTCTGTTGCGGACCGCATAGAAATGTCATGCGGCCGCATAGGGTAAATGCACTTCATATTCTGGCTTCTGTACTTGAGGATGCGGACAGCGTAAAAATGTCACACAGTCGCATAGGTAAGGTCATGCGGACCGCGCAGAAATGGTACGCGGCCGCACTATAGAAATCATCTCTTGACTATCTGATCTTTCACCCACGCGGACCGCACTGATTTGGTGTGCGGCCGCGTGGAATTTTGCCTTGGATTTATTAGCCTCTGATCATTCTTCGTTGCGGACCACATAGAAATGGATGCGGTCCGCATAGAACTTCTTCAAAATGTGTCTCTCTGAACTTTTCTGCGCGGCCGCATGACAAAATAGTGCGGACCGCGCAGCTTGGGCTGAAACTTGATTTCTTTCTGAATCTTCCTGTGCGGCCACATGACAAATCAATGCGTTCCGCACATGTCTCCTTTTTCCCAACATTCAGTCATCTTCTGGTGCTTGGCAGGTTTCACTCCTTTTTGAGCCGATTTTGATATTCATCATCTAGTCACTCAAACCTGCGATCAAGCGCGACTTATAAGCAATTCAGGACTAATCAAGAGCAATTTATGCACAAATCTTAGGTAATAATGGGTATAAAACATGCACAATTCACAGTTATCAACTCCCCCAAACTTAAACCTTTGCTTGTCCTCAAGCAATTAAAATGAGACCTACCCCTCAATAGAAAACATCCAGGTAATTCCTGTTTTTCCTAAAGTGACCTCAATCAAGCATCAATTGGGACTAACAATTGCCCTCAATGCGAATGCATCATTAACACATTTAAAACTTTGAAAACTTATGGATCAAGTGTGACACAAGAGCCTCAAGGGTTGACACATCTCATGAAGGAACCTTTCTCAAGTACTTTGGTAACTGTGGAACCTAAACTCAAACATCCTCGACTCTCCCTAAGTGAACCTCACCTTTTAGAGTAATTGCACACAAATCGAGGTGGACGGATGCTTTGTTCATCTCTCTCAAAGAAGAGACCCTATGTCCGGCTCTAAGTACCATATGCTTGCCCTTCATGTAAGTATCCACTAATGTAGGCTTCCCTCAACTCAAGATCATATAGGGCTTTTTTCGGAGTCATTGTGAAGTCTTTTGGGTAAAGGTAGGATACGCTTTCGTCCATATGGGTTCAATCTTCCCCTAAGCACTTCTTTTGATTCGTTTTGGCACACTTTCTTGACTCATTTGAGTATTTCTTCTTTCAAGGGGTTAGAGATACACAATGTTACTCTTTCTTTTGCAATTCAAACCTTTCTCCTTTTTGTTCGCCCTTTTTCGCATCTTTTTCCACTTTCTGTTGACTTTGAGCTCCCTCTTTGGGTCTTTTTCACTTTTGCCTTCCTTTTCTTTTTGCGTTTGTGCCTTTTCTACCACATTGGTGCCTGTCTTGTCTCTCCCCCAAACATAGATATATGCCATTACTCAAGGGAAGATTTTTGGGTGCCAAGAGAGGGTTTCATTAAAAACGGGTATAGGCTTGTAACTTTGGTTCATGAAAGAAGAAGGCTTAAGGCTCAAAAGGGGTAGACTAGGGATCGTTGCATTAGTAGGTCATAAGATGGATCTAATTAGCATTTTCGGATCAAGGAAAGCCCACATCACATCTCAAGTCAAGTTTCACCTATTATTTCGCCTCAACAAACATTCGGGGCAAGTTCTAGACCATTGGCTCGGTACTTGGGCTCACAAATCGAATTCTCGCCATACATACACTCAAGGATTGCCAAAGACGAAGTCGAGGGCCCACAACGACCTTAGTTACAATTAAAGCGCACAATGGCCCATATTTGACCACATGATGATTGCTTGGTCAACACAAGAGTCTCAACGCCACGAATTTCACCATCCTAAACACAACTTAATGCCCTTGACCATAAGATCAGAGGCAAATGTGCTAGGCCCAAGTGAAGCTTTGCCTGAGGCACCCTTAACTATAAAAAATTGAAAATCAAAAAGAAAAATAAAAAACTGACTCAACCCTTAAGAAAGTTGTCACGCTATCTATTATTGGGAAGAGCCACCCGGTTCACACAACACTCTACCCTTGGAAAGAACCATGGCATTAAGAAAACCAAGGGCTTATTTCAACATCAAAGCAAAACCAAAAAGAGGCTACGAGCCTAACTTTGCACTAAAACAATTTTTTTTAATGAAAATAACAAAAAGAGAACGAAAGCTCAAATGATAGCCAAATGAATATGTACACACTGGAAGTAGAATATACAACTAAGGGAGTTTAAAATGAAAGTTTATATACAAGCCATCTATGTCTATGAATGTGTTGAGAATAGAAAGTATATACAGTCATCCATTTAATCAAAAACAAAAAGTAGGGCCACACCCCCACGAATAAGAGCTAGCATTGTCCCCAATGCTAACTACCAAATAAAACATCAAAAAGCAAACAAAGGATATAGAGTGGCCCCTCAAGCCTCATCAGCTGCCCTGTGCTGGTCAGTGGCTCCCGTGTCCTCTGTACTGGCAGGGACCTCAGACTAGTCCCCAACCTACTGCTGCTGTACTGCTGGGACGGGTGCCTGCTCCGAGTCTGGCTCATCAACTAAAAGGGAACTAGAAGGACCCTCATGCTCAGGAGCGACTGCTATCACAACTCCCTCCGTGTTGGGGAGTTTCCTCCTCTTCTTCTTCGGCCTGTGCTCCTCCTCCTGTGGTTGCTCAAATGGTGGGTCTACAACTGACTCCTCAAATAACAAGTCTAGTGGCAGCTGATCCGCTACTAGCTTGTCCACCTGCTCCTTCAAAGCTGCCACCGACTCCCTCGAGGCCTTAGTCTTTCTTAGCTTTCTGTGTTCCTTGGCCAAGCTCTTGAGTGCCTTGCTGTGCTCGCCGACTGCCTTTGCCAAGGAATCCTGCTTCGCCATTATCTGCTCCTGGTTGTCTAGGATTTTCTTCAAAGTCTCCTCAATAGAAGCAGGGATCTCAATAGTCACCGGTGCTCGCTGAGCCTCTACGGCTGTGGTCAATATGGACAACTTGGATGTCGCTCCCGACATCCAGTTGTTTACACTGGCTAATGAGTGCGTGAGCTGGTTGGCGGTAAAACTGTGAGTCTTTGATACCGGGATCACCGGATCAGCTGAGGTGGAAGGGGGTGCTGTGGAAGGTCCTGGGGGCACTGTAGTGGTCTCAATGGCAGCTGGCTCTTCAGACTGGCCAGCTACGGAAGAAGTGGAGGCTTGGCTGTTCTTGGCATTCTTTGGGTTGTCGGGACCTTTTTGATCATACCATGAATATGGGCTTACCGCGGGTACCTTAACATCATATTTCTTCTTTTCCACCCCCAGCTCTTTGAAATACAGGGTCAATGTGTTGGGGAAGGGGTATTTTGTCTTTGTTTCATTTCCCACCGTAGAAATCACCCTATGCATAATGTTGCCCACATCTAATGGGAATCCGGCCATGATGGAAGCAACCAATATAGCACGATCAATGGGGACGAAGTGATCATGTGTTGTCGGGTCAAGCCGATTGCACACGAATGTCAACCACTCTTTCGCTTTAAAGTTTAGGGTGTTTCGGAATATCTTCTCCTGTGCCTTGAGCCACACCGGGACTGTACCTAGAGCTGTTAAAATCTCAGCTAACCACGAGCGAGCTTCTTCTTTCATAGACAACTTCTCCAAGTATTGAGAGTCATCCTCCTCCGCAAACCCCAATAATTCATTAAGAGTCTTCCCATCAAATAGCACGATCTTGTCCCTCACGTTTGTAGCTATGAAGCCCCGAACTACATGGTGAATATTGCTATAAAACTCCTTTACCATGTGCTCATCTGCCATTTCCACAGTCTTCGAAAAATCCCCAACCCTCTCTTGTACGGAATTGTGCTTGTACATGAGGGTTGTGAGGAACTAAGTCAGCATCAATGAACTGTCTCTCCGGAATCAGCTTCCTTTTTGGCCACCATTCCCTGAATCGGTGGAAGGCAACCTGACTGACGAGCCTGTCCTCCCAAACCTCGGGTTTCCTGGTCCACTCTATCCCTCCCACTTATGGTTCACCACCCTCGCTCTCCTTTGATGATGAAATTACGGGCGAAGTAGAATATTGGTCGTTAGATTCTTTTTCAGCTCCGGACTCATCAGACGAGTTCGTGAGTACCACATTCACTAGCCTCTTGTAGGTGGTCACATCTTCCTTCTCAGGGGAGGATCACTCTGGTGCTGGAATCTCCACGGACATGTGTGTGGGGACTGACTCTGAAGTCACACTCCGGGAGAGGGCATACTCACTACCAGTTGACTGAGAAGCAGCCCTGTCGGCTGTCCGAATTATCTTTCTGTTTTTCTTCATAGTCTCCCTGTCCTTGGCAGTGTGTTTTACCACCCTTCTAATTGTCCTCCCTCGGGAAGAAACACATGTCCCAGTTTGTTTCTTTTTGCCCCCACGTTGTATTTGTTTTCCTTGACGTGTCATTGTCTGCAAGAGATACAAGTCTAACGTTGTTAGTGGAAGCACATAAGGAGTGGACAGTTTAAAATTCAATGCATAATTGCAGACACAGTATTGCAGACAGTAGGAACACGGACCGCACAGAATAGTCACGCGGTCCACACAGGCAAATCATTGCAATTACCATCCCTCTGAACTTGACCTACGCGGACCGCAATGTTTTGGATTGCGGCCGCATAGGTCCAACACAGACCGCACAGAAAAGTCAAACGGTTCGCGCAGGCAAATCATGAAAAACTCCCTTTCTCTGAACCTGACCAACGCGGACCGCACAAAAATGCCATGCGGTCGGCACATATCAAGCTCTTGAATACACACTTCTCTGAACCTTGGCCACGCGGTCCGCACTGTTTTGGACCGCGGCCGCGCTGGTTCATGCGGACCGCACAGAAATGGTCATGCGGACCGCGCAGAGGAATTCTCAATTATCAGTTAAAGCACGCGAACCGCACACAAATATTGTGCGGCCGCGTAGGGCAAAAATAACTGAGCAGGATCTTTTATTCTTTTTAGTCCAATTTTTAACATCCTAAGTGTCCCTACTCAGTTGTTTCAATTAAGAACATATGATCAACCTTAATAAGTATTCACAAACCCTTTTCTAACCACTAACTAATATGAGCAAGGAAGAAAAAGGAAGAAATTAAGAAGTTAATCTATTAGAAATCAATTAAAATAAACAAAAATTAAACTAAGAATTTAAATATAGATGAGTTGTTACCAGGGATTAATGACAGTGGAAATATTTCACAAGGTATGCGGGTGAACAGTAGAAAGCTACTCTCAGATGAAAATTTGCGAAAAGGTTTAAAGGAGTCCCAAGGCTCATATTTATAGAAGACCGCGGGACCCGTATCTTACCTACCTGCGCGACCGCACAAAAATGGCACGCGGACCGCGCAGGGTTTTTCAACCTTTGAGATTCAGCAACTCCCACGCGGACCGCACTGTTTTGGTGTGCGGCTGCGTGCAAAACTTCAGAGACTTCACAAATTTTGTTTTTCCAGCGCGGACCGCACAAAGATGTCATGCGGCCGCACTGGGTCTTCTGAGTTCCATCCTTCAGCATTTCAATCCCACGCGGACCACACAGTTTTGGTGTGCATCCGCGTGGGCACTGTTCAGAGACTTCTCATTTTTGACTTTCACCCTGCACTGATTAAACATTATCCCTGCAACACTTCACAAACTATCAGCTCAAAAATCCGACTCTACAAAGGAAAAATAAAGAAATTCAAAAGACATGGGTTGCGTCCCAAGAAGCGCCTGATTTAATGTCGTAGTACGACGCGGGTTACCATCATCTTACTTCAAGTGAATAAATGCCACTACGTGGCAATCATCAACCTTGCCCAAGTACTGTTTGACACAATGCCCATTAACCCGGAATACTTCACCATTTTTGTTTTTGAGATCAAGGGCACCGAAGGGAGTTACAAAAACCACTTCAAAGGGACCACTTCATTTGGATTTGAGCTTCCCCGGAAATAACCTTAGCCTTAAGTTGAAGAGAAGGACCATATCACCAACTTTCAATTCTTTGCCCCGAGCATACTTATCATGGAGGTACTTCATCTTGTCCTTATACAAGGACGAGCTGGAGTAGGAATGTAATCTAAACTCATCAAGCTCATTCAATTGCTCCACTCGGAGGTTGGCCGCAACATCCCATTCCAAATTTAACCTTTTCAAAGCCCACATCGCCTTATGCTCTAGTTCCACCGGGAGATGACAAGCCTTTCCAAACACCAATCGATATGGAGACATACCAATCGAAGTCTTGTACTCCATCCTGTAAGCCCAAAGAGCATCATCCAACTTCTTTGACCAATCGGTTCTATTCGCATTCACTGTTTTGGACAAAATACTCTTAATTTCCCTATTAGAAACCTCCACTTGGCCACTTGCTTGCGGATGGTATGTGGTAGTCACCTAGTGGTTAACTCCATATTTGGTGAGCAAAGAATCAAAGGCCTTGTTGCATAAATGGGACCCCCCATCACTAATGATAGCATGAGGGGTTCCAAATCTAGTGAATATCTGCTTCTTCAAGAATGCCACGACACTCCGGGCTTCATTGTTGGGAAGAGCCACGGCTTCAACTCACTTGGAGACATAATCTACCGCTACGAGAATATACGTGTTCCCACAAGAGCTTACGAACGGGGCCATGAAGTCAATGCCCCACACATCAAAAATATCAACCTCTAGAATGGTGTTAAGAGGCATCTAATCCCTTTTAGAAATCCCTCCGACTCGTTGACATACATCACACTTTTTTCACCAAATCGCTTGCATCTTGAAACAAAGTCGGCCAATAGAAACCACAACTTAGAACCTTTGATGCAGTTCTCACTCCCCCATGATGACCACCATAAGGAGAAGAGTGGCAAGCTTCCAATATGCTAAATTGTTCTTCTTCCGGGACACAACGACGAATTACACAATCGGTGCAAATTTTGAACAAGTAGGGCTCGTCCCAATCGTAATCCAAACTATCCCGCTTGAGTTTCTTCCTTTGGTTAGAAGAGAAGTCATACGAGACTATATCGGTCACAAGATAATTGGCCATATCGGCAAACCACGGAATATCATGCATAGATACCGCAAGGAGTTGTTCATCCGGAAAAGCATCATTAATCTCAACACCACTGCTAGTAGCGGATCAGCTGCCTCTAGACTTGTTATTTGAGGAGCCAGTTGTAGACCCACCATTTGAGCAAACAAAGGATATAGAGTGGCCCCTCAAGCCTCATCAGCTGCCATGTGCTGGTTAGTGGCTTCCGTGTCCTCTATACTGGCAGGGACCTCAGACTGGTCCCCAACCTGCTGCTGCTGTGCTGCTGGGACGGGTGCCTGCTCCGAGTCTGGCTCATCAATTGAAGGGGCACTAGAAGGACCCTCATGCTCAGGAGCGACTGCTATCACAACTCCCTCCGTGTTGGGGAGTTTCCTCTTCTTCTTCGGCCTGTGCTCCTTCTCCTGTGGTTTCTCAAATGGTGGGTCTATAGCTGGTTCCTCAAATAACAAGTCTAGTGGTAGCTGATCCGCCACTAGCTTGTCCACCTGCTCCTTCAAAGCTGCCACCGACTCCCTCGAGGCCTTAGTCTTCCTTAACTTTCTGTGTTCCTTGGCCAAGTTCTTGAGTGCCTTGCTGTGCTCGCCGACTGCCTTGGCCAAGGAATCCTGCTTTGACATTATCTGCTCTTGGTTGTCCAGGATTTTCTTCAAAGTCTCCTTAATAGAAGCAGGGATCTCAACAGTCACCGGTGCTCGCTGAGCCTCCATGGCTGTGGTCAATATGGACAACTTGGATGTCGCTGCCGACATCCAATTGTTCAGACTGGCTAATGAGTGCGTGAGCTGGTTGGTGGTGAATCTGTGAGTTTTTGATACTGGGATCACCGGATCAGCTGAGGAGGAAGGGGGTGGTGTGGAAGGTCCTGGGGGCACTGTAGTGGTCTCAATGGCAGCTGGCTCTTCAGACTGGCCAGCTGCGAAAGAAGTGGAGGCTTAACTTTTCTTGGAATTCTTTGGGTTGTCGGGACCTTTTTGATCATACCATGAATATGGGCTTACCGCAGGTACCTTAAGATCATATTTCTTCTTTTCCACCCCCAGCTCTTTGAAATACAGGGTCAATGTGTTGGGGAAGCGGTAGTTTGTCTTTGTTTCATTTCCCACCGTAGAAATCACCCTATGCATAATGTTGCCCACATTCAATAGGAATCAGGCCATGATGGAAGGAACCAATATAGCACAATCAATGGGGACAGAGTAATCATGTGTGGTCGGGTCAGGCCGATTGCACACGAATGTCAACTACCCTTTTTCTTCAAAGTTTAGGGTGTTTCGAAATATCTTCTCCTGTGCCTTGAGCCACACCGGAACTGTACCTGGAGCTGCTAAGATCTCGGCTAACCACGAGCGAGCTTCTTCTTTCACAGCCAACTTCTCCAAGTATTGAGAGTCATCCTCCTCCGCAAACCCCAATAATTAATTAAGAGTCTTCCCATCAAATAGCACGATCTTGTCCCTCACTTTTGTAGCTATGGAGCCCCGAACTACATGGTGAACATTGCTATAAAACTCCTTTACCATGTGCTCATTTTCCATTTCCACATGTTCTTTGAAAAGCCCCAACCCTCTCTTGCACGGAATTGTGCTTGTACGTGAGGGTTTTGAGGAACTAAGTCGGCATCAATGAACTGTCTCTCCAGAATCAGCTTCCTTTTTCGCCACCATTCCCTGAATCGGTGGAAGGCAACCTGACTGACGAACCTGTCCTCCCAAACCTCGGGTTTCCTGGTCCGCTCTATCCCTCCCACTTGTGGTTCACCACCCTCACTCTCTTTTGATGATGAAATTACGGGTGAAGTAGAATATTGGTCGTCAGATTCTTTTTTAGCTCCGAACTCATCAAACGAGTCCGTGAGTACCAC
This sequence comes from Nicotiana glauca, assembly GCA_026770625.1. Taxonomy (NCBI): domain Eukaryota; kingdom Viridiplantae; phylum Streptophyta; class Magnoliopsida; order Solanales; family Solanaceae; genus Nicotiana; species Nicotiana glauca. Next base: position 416,477 of record MU712655.1, read on the forward strand.
ATTCACTAGCCTCATGTAGGTGGTCACATTTACCTGCTCAGGGGAGGATGACTCTGGTGCTGGAATCTCCACGGACATGTGTGTGGGGGCTGACTCTAAAGTCACACTCCGGGAGGGAGCATACTCACTACCAGTTGACTGAGAAGCAGCCCTGTCGGCTGTCTGAATTATCTTTCTGTTTTTCTTCATAGTCTCCCTGTCTTTGGCAGTGAGTTTTACCACCCTTCTAATTGTCCTCCCTTGGGAAGAAACACCCCTCCCAGTTTGTTTCTTCTTGCCCCCACGTTGTATTTGTTTTCCTTGACGTGTCATTGTCTGCAAGAGATACAAGTCTAACGTTGTTAGTGGAAGCACATAAGGAGTGGACAGTTTAAAATTCAATGCAAAATTGCAGACACAGTATTGCAGACAGTAGGAACGCGGACCGCACAGACAAGTCACGCGGTACGCACAGGCAAATCATTACAATTACCATCTCTCTGAACATGACCTACGCGAACCGCAATGTTTTGGATTACGGCCGCGTAGGTCCAATGCGGACCGCACAGAAAAGTCATGCGGTTCGTGTAGGAAAATCATTAAAAACACCCTTTCTCTGAACCTGACCTACGCGGACCGCACAAAAATGCCACGCGGTCCGCACAGATCAAGCTCTTGGATAGACACTTCTCTGAACCTTGGCCACGTGGTCCGCACTGTTTTGGACCGCGGCAGCACTGGTTCACGCGGACCGCATAGAAATGGTCACATGGACCGCGCAAAGGAATTCTCAATTATCAATCAAAGCACGCGGACCGCACACAAATGTTGTGCGGCCGCGTAGGGGAGAAATAACTGAGCAGGATCTTTTATTCTTTTTAGTCCAATTTTTAACATACTAAGTGTCCCTACTCAGTGAATTCAATTAAGAACATATGCCCAACCTTAATAAGTATTCACAAACCCTTGTATAACCACTAACTAATATGAACAAGGAAGAAAAACAGAGAAATTAAGAAGTTAATCTAATAGAAATCAATTAAAATAAACAAAAATTAAACTAAGAATTTAAATATAGATGAGTTGTTACCAGGGATTAATGACAGTGGAAATATTTCACAAGGTATGCGGGTGAACAGTAGAAAGCTACTCTCAGATGAAAATTTGCGAAAAGGTTTAAAGGAGTCCCAAGGCTCCTATTTATAGAAGACCGTGGGACCCGTATCTTACTTATTTGCACGGCCGCACAAAAATGGCACGCGGACCGCGCATGGTTTTTCAACCTTTGAGATTTAGCAACTCCCACGCAGACCGCACTGTTTTGGTGTGCGGCTGCGTGCAAAACTTCAGAGACCTCACAAATTTTGTTTCACAAAGATGTCATGCGGCCGCACTGGTCTTCTGAGTTCCATCCTTCAGCATTTCAATCCCACGCGGACCGCACTATTTTGGTGGGCGGCTGCGTGGGCACAATTCTGAGACTTCTCATTTTTGACTTTTACCCTGCTCTGATTCAAAATTATCCCTGCAACACTTCACAAACTATCAGCTAAAAAATCCTACTCTACAAAGGAAAAATAAAGAAATTCAAAATACATGGGTTGCCTCCTAAGAAGCGCCTGATTTAACGTTGCGGCATGACGTGGGTTACCATCATCTTACTTCAAGTGAATAAGCACCACCACATGGCTGTCATCAACCTTGCCTAAGTAATGTTTGACACGATGCCCATTAACCCGGAATACTTCACCATTTTTGTTTTTTAGATCAAGGGCACCGAAGGGAGTTACAAAACCACTTCAAAGGGACCACTCCATTTGGATTTGAGCCTCCCCGGAAATAACCTCAGCCTTGAGTTGAAGAGAAGGACCATATCACCAACTTTGAATTCTTTGCCATGAGCATACTTATCATGGAGGTACTTCATCTTGTCCTTATACAAGGACGAGCTGGAGTAAGCATGGAATCTAAACTCATTAAGCTCATTCAATTGCTCCACTAGGAGGTTGGCCGCAACATCCCATTCCAAATTTAACCTTTTCAAAGACCACATCGCCTTATGCTCTAGTTCCACCGCTAGATGACAAGCCTTTCCAAATACCAATCAATATGGAGACATACCAATCAGAGTCTTGTACGTCGTCCTATAAGCCCAAAGAGCATCATCCAACTTCTTTGACCAATCGGTTCTATTCGCATTCACTATTTTGGACAAAATACTCTTAATTTCCCTATTAGAAACCTCCACTTGGCCACTTGCTTGCGGATGGTATGGGGTAGTCACCTTGTGGTTAACTCCATATTTGGTGAGCAAAGAATCAAAGGCCTTGTTGCAAAAATGGGACCCCCCATCACTAATGATAGCACGAGGGGTTCCAAATCTAGTGAATATCTGCTTCTTCAAGAATGCCACGACACTCTGGGATTCATTGTTGGGAAGAGCCATGGCTTCAACCCACTTGGAGACATAATCTACCGCCACGAGAATATATGTGTTCCCACAAGAGCTTACGAACGGGCCCATGAAGTCAATGCCCCACACATAAAAAATATCAACCTCTAGAAAAGTTTTAAGAGGCATCTTATCCCTTTTAGAAATCCCACCGGCTCATTGACATGCATCACACTTTTTCACCAAATCGCTTGCATCTTGAAACAAAGTCGGCCAATAGAAACCACAACTTAGAACCTTTGATAGAGTTCTCACTCCCCCATGATGACCACCATAAGGAGAAGAGTGCAAGCTTCCAATATGCTCAATTGTTCTTCTTCCGGGACACAACGACGAATTACACCATTGGTGCAAATTTTGAACAAGTAGGGATCGTCCCAATAGTAATCCAAACTATCCCGCTTGAGTTTCTTCCTTTGGTTGGAAGAGAGGTCATACGGGACTATAGTGGTCACAAGATAATTGGCCACATCGGCAAACCACGGCATATCAAGCATAGATACCGCAAGGAGTTGTTCGTCCGGAAAAGCATCATTAATCTCAACACCATTGCTCGGTCTTCCTTCTTCCTCAAGCCGGGATAAGTGATCCGCGACTTGATTGTCACTTCCTTTTCTATCCACAATTTCTAGATCAAATTCTTGCAAGAGTAAAACCCATCTCATCAACCTCGCCTTTGAGTCTTTCTTTGTCATCAAGTACCTAAGGGCGGCATGATCGGTATGAATGATCACTTTGGCCTCCATAAGGTATGGTCAAAATTTTTCCATGGAGAACACTATAGCTAGCAACTCCTTCTCGGTGACTGTATAGTTCTTTTGAGCCTCATTCATCGTCTTTCTTGCGTATTACACCGAATGGAAATTTTGTTAATTCTTTGGCCAAGTACCGCACCAACCGCTACATCACTAGTGTCACACATCAACTCGAAAGGCAACTCCCAATTTGGTGCGGTGATAATGGGAGTGGTAGTCAACTTATGTTTCAACAATTCAAATGACTCTATGCACCTCTCTTCAAACACAAACTTCACATCTTTTTCCAATAGTTTTTACAACGGGTTTACAACTTTTGAAAAATCCTTGATAAAGCGCCGGTAGAACCCGGCGTGGCCTAAGAAACTTCTCACCCCCTTGACAGAAGTAGGAGGAGGAAGCCTTGAGATAACCTCTATCTTTGCTTTGTCAACTTCAATACCATTTTTTGAAATTTGGTGCCCCAATACAATACCCTCTTGCACCATTAAGTTACATTTTTCCCAATTGAGTACAAGATTGGTCTCCTCACATCTTTTCAACACTTTGTCCAAGTTCGCTAGGCATTCATCAAATAAGTCTCCCACCACACTAAAATCGTCCATGAAAACCTCCAAAATGTCCTCCACTATGTCGGTGAAGATTTCCATCATGCATCTTTGGAAGTTTGTCGGAGCATTACAAAGTCCAAACGGCATCCTTGAGAAAGCGAATGTGCCATATGTACATGTAAATGTTGTCTTTTCCTGATCCTCCGGGGCAATGAAAATTTGGTTATACCCTGAATATCCATCAAGGAAGCAATAATAAGCCCGACCCGCTAAACGATCAAGCATTTGGTCCAAAAATGGTAGAGGGAAATGATCCTTCCTAGTGACCTTGTTGGCTTTCTATAATCCATGCACACTCTCCAACCTTTGACCGTGCGGGTCGGAATCAATTCATTATTTGCATTTGTGACAACTGTGATACCACCCTTCTTTGGAACACATTGGACTGGGAAGGTCCATGAACTATCCGATATTGGGTAGACTACACCGGTATCCAACCACTTGATAACTTCCTTCTTGACCACCTCTTGCATAGCTTCATTTAATCTTCTTTGGTGTTCAAGCGACGACCTTGCATCTTCCTCCAAAATGATCTTATGCATGCAAAAGGCGGGGCTTATGCTCCGAATATCCACCAATGTCCATCCAATCGCGCGCTTGCTCTTTTGTAAAACCGCCAAAGTGGCGTCCACCTGCATGTTAGTTAAGAAAGACGAAAGAATAACGGACAAAGTGAAATTGGGACCCAAGTATTCATACATGAGGTTAGGAGGAAGTAGTTTCAACTCCAACACCGGCGGCTCCTCAATAGATAGATTTGTTGGAGGGGTCTTACGATTTTCAAGGTCCAATGATAACTTCCTAGGATCATAAGAGTACGAGCCCATACCATGCAAAGCATTTACACATTCAATTCTCCCGGCATCATCATTAGCCTCCATGTTCAAAAGCATCGCTTCAAGTGGGTCTTCCACATTGATCATTGTGCTTATGTCATCCACTATCACCGCCGTGACTATGTCAACAAGCGAGCAAACTTCGGTACTATTTGGTTGCCTCGTAGATTTGAACACATGAAATACTACCTTTTCATCACCGACTCGGAAGGTCAACTATCTCGCCTCGACATCAACCAAAGGCTTCCCTGTTGTTAGGAAAGGCCTTCCAAGAATAATTGGGACTTCAAAGTCCACCTCACAATCAAGAATCACGAAGTCGGCCGGCAAGATGAACTTATCAACTCGAACAAGGACGTCGTTGATGATACCCAAAGGCCGCTTCATAGTCCTATACACCATTTGGAGCCTCATTGAAGTCGGGCGAGGTTGCCCAATTCCAAAAGTTTTGAACACTGAATATGGCATTAAGTTGATGCTTCCCCCCAAGTCACAAAGGGCTTTTGCAAAGTCGGCATTTCCAATAGTGCATGGTATGGTGAATGCATCGGGGTGCTCAAGCTTAGGAGCCATGGAGTGTACAATTGCGCTCACATGATGGGTCATTTTTATCGTCCCACACTCCATTGATCTTTTTTTCGTGACCAAATCTTTCATGAATTTCGCATACCCGGGAATTTGCTCGAGTTCCTCCACTCTTGCACTTGTCTCTACAACATCATCAACCCCCATAGGCATGTCAACATTGGGCAACTCATCTTCCTCTACTATGGCTTGATTCTCTCTTGAGGCATGCACATCACCGCCTCGTCCACTACGTGTGGTCACCGCCATCACATGGTTGTTTTGCCCACCCTTAGGATTTACCACCTTGTCACTAGGTAGCGCACCCTTTGGGCGAGTATTTAAAGATTGTGAAATTTGTCCAAGTTGCACTTCCAAGTTGCGAATGGAAGTGTTATGTGAAGCCAATTGTGCATCCGAGTCTTGC
>MU712655.1:423453-440001 GCA_026770625.1 Nicotiana glauca
CCGCCATATGACTTGGAGAAAAGAACTTGGCAATGAACTTGGCTGCCAATTCATCCCATGTGGTGATTGAATGATTCGGTAATCTCTCCAACCAATCGCGTGCTTTACCCTGAAGAGAGAATGGGAAAAGCCTCAATCTCAAAGCATCTTCGGACACATTGGTTTGTTTACTTCCCCAACAAGTATCTACGAACCCCTTCAAGTGCTTGTATGCATTTTGATCAGAGGCACCCGTAAAATACCCTCTTTGTTCGAGAAGTGTCAACATAACATTGGTGATTTGAAAATTCCCCGCCCGAATTCGGGGAGGAACTATGGCACTTGCATGTCCTTGGTTAGGAAGGACCCTTGGAGCAAATCTTGGTGGAGGCGGACGAGGGTCTGGAAGTGCATCATTAGGATTTGAATTAGCATTTCTACCTCTCCGTGGCATTTGTGGTACCTGAAGTTCCTCTTGTTCCACTTCATCAACCTCCTCCCCCGCGACCACATTGTCAAGAGAGACATTCCCGTTTAAAGCCATGTGTACCTGTTGGTTCGACACAAATAATGTTAGTAAAAAATAGGAAAAAGAAGCACAACACAAAACTAGCTACACAAATAGTTAACACCGTAAGCTACCCGGCAACGGCTGCAAAAAGTGATTGGTGCGGACTCAACCCTTGGGAAGAGTGGGCGCTAACAACTTTTACCCGATAGTGGTTTCGGGGTCAATTTCCTCAGGGAGCTAGTTATGGGAGTTGAGTATTTGTAAAGTCTAGGAAGGTGTTTTGGCTTGTAATTTTGCTTCTATCATTTTTGATTTATCAACTACAATTGTAAACTAAATTATGCTAAATAATGATGCTATTTGTATGCAATAAGAGAAAAGCACTAGAGTTGTAGCACCTGCCTAGATGACTAATTAACGGGTATAGAATTCTAATGCAAGGATGATAATTGAGGGAAATATGGATAACCGTTGCACTTAGCATTCACTCTCACACCTCTTGGTAGAGAGAGTGATTTTGCCCAATTAACTCTCTCGGGACCAATTGGGTAGGCTAATTTGCCCAAGCAACTAATAATTCAAGTAGGGTAGTTACTCTCTCGAGGTTTAACCCATTACTTGGGACTACCATTCTCATGGGTCCATCCCAAATCCTAGTTGAGATAATTGTGAGGTCATGGACTCTAATTCTCATGAAGACTAAAGACCCACTGAGCTAGACTTAGTGTTTGCAACCACCAAATCTAAGTGAAAACATACAATCAACCCAAATACCAAACACCCAACATCATCCAAGCATTAAGCAAAAATACCCATTAATTACCCACACTAGGGTTGAGCCACAACCCTAGCTAATGGGTTTAGCTAGACATGGAAGCAGTAGAAATAGAAGAAGTACTAGAAGAAATTAACATAATCATCAACTACAAGATTAATCTACTTGAATCCATGTTAATTGCAAGAGAAAATTGCCAAAAGTAGGCTAATACAAAGTGTCTCATGCTCAGCTGCTCAGATAGATTACAAAAAATTTGACCTAAAAAAGTAAAATGTTCTATTTATACTATACAGGAAAAACCAGACAAATATACCCCTGAGGGTCTGTTGCGGACCGCATAGAAACGTCATGCGGCCGCATTGGGTAAATGGACTTCATATTCTGGCTTCTGGACTTGAGGATGCGGACCGCGTAAAAATGTCACGTGGCCACATAGGTAAGGTCATGCGGACCGCGTAGAAACGGTACGCGGCCGCACTGTAGAAATCATCTCTTTTACGACTCTCTGATCTTTCACCCACGCGGACCGCAGTGATTTGGTGTGTGGCCGCGTGGAATTTAGCCTTGGATTTATTAGCCTCTGATCATTCTTTGTTGCGGACCACGTAGAAATGGATGCGGTCCGCGTGGAACTTCTTCAAAATGTCTCTCTGAACTTTTCTGCGCGGCCGCATGACAAAACAGTGCGGACCGCGCAACTTGGGCTGAAACTTCATTTCTTTCTGAATCTTCCTGTGCGGCCGCATGACAAATCACTGCGGTCCGCATAGGTCTCCTTTTTCCCAACTTTCAGTCATCTTCTGGTGCTTGGCAGGTTTCACTCCTTTTTCAGCTGATTTGTGATATTCAACATCTAGTCGCTCAAACCTGCGATCAAGCGCAACTTATAAGCAATTCAAGACTAAACAAGAGCAATTTATGCACAAAGCTTAGGTAAGAATGGGTATAAAACATGCACAATTCACAGTTATCAGTCACCCACAACGACGGTATCGGACCAAAGGTCAATAGGGCGGTCCGCATTAACGGACCAAATTTCCCCCACATCCCGAATCCTTGGTGAATTCCAAATGACAAATCGCCAAAAAGAATGTTCTCTCAATATATCCCACTTGAGTCCGAGCCGGGACCTCAGGCTTTATACCATTAAAGGAAGCACAAAGTATAGACGTCTTATTCAGACGACCACCGACGCACTGCCCGAAGGCACTGACGGTCCCATCTCGACAAAAGAATGAGATTCCTTGCAAAGAGCAAAACTAGAATAAGCCGAATGGGACACACCTAGTCTCGGAATATCGCATACACACCCCGTGGTAAGAAAGAACTGCTTTGCTCCTTCGTTTTCTTTTTACTAACCTGAACGCAAACAATTGGCTAGGATATTCGGAGGTTCTCATCACTATACCGGAGATTCCTAGGCCTCATATAGGCGACCGCCACATTTTCTCCCTTCAGCCGGGCTTCCGCCTCGAAAGGAACCTTGTCGGCAAGATTATTGCACAACAGAATACCAGAAGAAGGTTTGATGATGTCACGGGACTTATTTCGATAGCCCAACAACGAATAATTATTTGCCTCTAAGAGCATCCCCCCTCGGGAGGACCATATACGGGGGACTAAACCCCTATCAGGAATTATATACTGAGCCAAAATGGTCCGAGAAGCCGTACACGCACGGGTCAAGTTCACTATGACGAAACAATGTACATCTATACCACGCAATAAAAGGATATTTTCTCGGGATTTTATTCCCCGGACAAAGAAATCTCAAGTGTATCCCTAGCAGGTTTCTCTTTACCAGATGAAACTCGAAATACTCGGAGACTTAATGCATGCAATTGGGCACTAGCAGAACTTCAGGACAGGAACTTTGGGCTCGTAAAGCCCCGAAAATGCATCTCTGAGTTCACAAGAAGCAGTCTTCACGCTTAAACAACTTGATGACTCGGAGACTGACAACAATCTCCATGCTACATCACCTAAAAAGTGTAAGAAATCAATACGCATGACAAAGTGTAAGACCTCAACATGCATGGAAAACCCGAAGTTTAGGCTATACGTAGCATTTGTAAGAATCCCGAAAGGGTATACCCTCGGTGTTGACACCTAAACTATCCCTCGGGATCAAAAAGAGCTACGGCCAAATGCACATGACTATGGTCAAAATGGCTGAAGCAACCAAAATAATGCGCCTCAGGGATGCCCAACCATCGATAAAAAAAATCACAGGCCACCGCTTCGAATACACTTCGGAAAGAACCAGTTAAAATAGGCTTCCATCGAATAGGCAAACAATGGGCTATGAACCTTCCGAGGTGCTCGAAATATCGCCGAATACGATTTGAAATTGAGGTTCTTCTAGAACTGACAATGGGTCAGGCAGAAATCTTTCAAAAAGACCTTAACGAGCAGAAAACAAGCCTATAAAAAGCCCACGGGCAAAGAATTACATAAGAGCCATTGTCGCCAGCTTAGCAAGCCTACAAGCCACATATAAAAAGGTCTCTACGACCCAAAAAGCGTGAGATCCATTGTCGCCAGCCAAAATTGACAGCTTGAGGATTGAAGTGAGCTCGAGTCGTAACCCGATTCGGAGACCGGATCCAAAATAGTTAACTAAGCAAGCCTCCGGGCCACATATGGAAAGGTCTCAATGAGCAAAATAGCATACAAAGCACTACGACCATTCAAAAAAATGAAGGCACTTAAGGGGCAATTACTGCTCGAAAACGGACTCGGACGCTGGACCCATAATAAGCACAAACCTAAGTATGCCTAAGGGCACGATATAAATTCTATGATCGCCAACTGAGTGAGCCTCCGGGCCACCCGCCTATAAGGTCACCTTGATACAAGGCATAGAAGGCCACCATTATCCGCTCGAACAGGCAGGGAAGAACTTAAGGGTCAATTAAAGACCGGATCATAACGCGACTCAAAGGCTGGACCCGAAATAAGTTAAACTACAACATGCCTAAGGGCACGACATAAATACCGTGATGCCCAGTCGAGTGAGCCTCTAGGCCACCCGCCCATAAGATCACCTTGATCTGAGGCATAGAAAGCCATTACTATCTACCCATATAGGTCGAAAAGAACTTGGAGGTCAGTTAAAACTCATATCGCGGCACGACTCGGGGACTGGACCTGAATGACTAGATAAAGAACAGAGGCTGCAATGCTTGCTCACGTCAAGAATTGCACCTAGGAGCCCCGGGCCTGTTCGATTGGTTCCAGGCATACGAAGATCCCGCCAAACATTAAAACGGGCCTGCCTGATCAAAGGCCATGTATAAAAACAGATACATATGAAATAAGGCTTCAAAGTCTCCTCTTATATTACATGTGCAAAAAAGGAGGGAGGGGGACGCACTCTCCATCTCTAGACATGTTCTACATGTATCAAAAACAAAGCGACAAAATGGCGCAATCTATGGTCCATTCCGAAAGCCTACAGCTTGCCGGACGCACTATCCATCTACAGACATGTTCTATATGTATCAAAAACAAAATGACAAAACGGCGCAATCTATAGTCCATTCCAAAAGGCTACAACTTGTCGGGATCACCGTCCATCCCATCAGTAAGAAATGACCACGCGTCATGCTCGTCCGTCCTTGCTCGATCCAATTCATCAGAAAGAACGAAGCCCCTCACGCCAATCTCCTCGAGTACTTCTCTTCGGGATCTGCAATAGACATATTCCTAGATCATCTTCTCCCGGTCGAGATCTCGCTTCAGCTCGGCTAAAACATCTAGGGCTTCCTTCATAAGGATTGCCATTTTCCTGATCAATGTTGGTTCGACTTAGCATTACCTTAGCACAGGCGTCAATTACTTCGGCCTTGGCCTTCGAAAGTTCAGATACAAATTTCTCGATCATACCCGCTTGGACTTTGGAAATATCTCGAGCCAAGTGGAGTTGGACTTCGAAGGCGGGGACCTTGGCCAAAACATCTGCCACCTCTAAAGCAAGATCTTGCACCTAACACCTTCGCTCACCACAAGTAGTCTGGTGCGGTCGATATTGCCCTTAAGGTACTCCATATCCTCCACCTTTCTCTACAGCTGATATAACAAGGAGGGGGATTAAACGAAAGAGGCTGAAGGGAGAAAAAGATTGAGCTGCATTAAGTTACCTGCTCCATTAAATAGCTCTCATAATTCGAGCTCCGATACGCCTCACATCGCCAATGCAGCACCTTGCCCTCATTCTCCTCACTAAGCTGCCTAAGTGATTCTCCCTCATCCTAAATTTTCTGAAGCTTGACCCCTTGACGGAACAGCTCAGACGTAAGCCTGTCACAAGACTGCACAAGAAAAAACTCAATGACAGATAAAAGACACGGAATACAGAGAAACTGCACCTAAACTCACTACGAAGTGAAGTCGACGGACTTCCTCAAAGTCGGAACATACTCTTGTTGATCCTGCGTCTTCACCCCAAGGAGAATCGACCTCAAGCAAAGCATACTCGCTCGAAGGCATCACAGACCTAGAATCAGGTACTCCGGGGGCAGCAAACTCCGACGATGCCTTCTCCATGGAGACACTGGCCTGATCAGCACCACTAGGAGTTCCATCACCACGAGGGGCAATAAGAGGGGTCAACGACTCCTTCCCCTCTTCGGAAGAGCACTGTCTCATCCCAAGGAACTGCCCCATACCTGCAAGTGGCAAATCCAATGCAAGTAAAAAGGGGAAAATATTACATCAAATCTATGAAGGCCAAGGCAAAGGCAGCATGTGCACATACCTTTGTATTTCACTCCCCACCTGACGCAAAGCACAGCTCGCCATCGATGCTCATCGTAGGCCGAGTGGGTCACCAACCTCCGGACCAAGCCCGGTAGATCACAGACTTCCCCGACATCCACGAAGTTGCTACAATCCAGGAGGATAATGTCGACCGTCCGAACCCGGACGAACAAATCAACCCATTCTTGACTCACTCCTCTTCGTCATCGATAACAAAGGGCGTGGATCAACGCCACTTCAGGGTTAGTAGGCCATGTTGATGAAAGGGCCAATACAGCCAGATGAGGCGATCGAGCATGAATCCAAGATTGGCCTTCTTCACAAACAACCTCATCATCAGCACCACTCGTCAAAGCGACGGATGTTTCTGCACCAAAGTAACCCGATACTTCAAGCAAAAATCAAGCACGAACCTGTCAAGGGGGCCAAACACGAAATGATACAGGTCTACACTCAAGAATCCTTCAGTGGAATCCGTAATACTCTCTCCCGAGGGAAGCACCTACCGTGCTATCCCCTCACACCAACTGCCGTATTTTCTCACCATCTCCAAATGCTCCCCCCTTATCAAAGATACCGTCTTTGAAATGAATTCCCCCGGCTCCCAAGCACTGGGAACAACACTCTCCGCTCTCTTCCATGCCGGCCCCGAGATGGTTGCCATGACTGTGGTAAAACTAACAGATCAAGGCAAGGGCATACACCAACACTTTTTGCACCTGAAGAAATGAGGAACTCTATGCCAAAGAGGAAGTACAGCTACCTGAAAATAGTGAAGTCTTTCGAAGAAGCCGAAGCCGCCCCAATTATAAGCTGAGAAGCGATAACGGTTCACCTACTCGGATTAAGCCCCGGGGAGCCTACTATATTGGTATAGTCCATAGGGATGATACCCGACCCCCGAAAGTATCTTTTGACAAGAATCGAAGACTCGAGGAGCCGTCCATATTATCTCCAAGCTCGAGATAGCATCCCACCTCGAGGATCTCTACCGAAGAGAAATCGAAATTCGGGAAGCTTTCCACGCCATCACTCAATGCGAGGTAATTTTAGATTTCGTGATTCCTTTTTCTAAAAAAGAAATAACAAACACAAGAAGCTCCGATCACGAAAGTTCCACAAAGGTTCGAAGCGGTGCCTGAGTGTAGGCAACCCCTCAGCAAAAACTCTATCTCGTACGTATCTAAAGGAAGTTGTCCACATCGAAAATCAAAGGGGACCACCCGGTACCCGGAGATGGCCTTCATCCAGGATAACATCCTCGAAGGCCCCAAAATTCAACACATTATCTCCATGCAATTCAAAGGTCCCTGACAGGCTGCTCGTATCCAATCAATCCGGGATTGCCCTGAGGTATAACGATGGCCTCGAAAGAGAGCCGTGTCAATCCGTAGAGGAGCGGAAAGGATGCTCTCACCCAAGTCAAATATCAACAGTCAAGGGGTAAAAGAAGGTGTTCAAAGGGCTTCAAGGGGTAGGAAAACATGCAGTTACTCAGCACAAATCGAAAGTAGAAATCAAAGGGATATATTCATGTTCATGAAAGTCTATGTACAACGACCCCCGATGGGTCATGGCATACGTTTACAAAAGCCAACGAAGGGTCTCTACACAGAAGCAAATAACCAAAAGGGTACATATAGTGAAGGTCTGGATCCTAGTCCAAGCGGTCAACGATCCACCGCGGCATCAACACTTCTAAATACCATCTTCCCCAAACGCATGACCTCAAAGAAAATATCTATCAAAGCGCCTTTGGAAGCCCTGCCCCGGCCTTCCACACTGATATACCCAAAAAATGAACCAAGGAGTGGGGAGGGATAAAATAACGCAACAGCTCTCCGAAGCTGGAGGACCCTCTTCGGCAAAGGAAGCCTCGGAGCTATAGCAGACCAAACAACCCTCGTTCCCGCTCGCACGGCTACTTTGAATTCACTTCTTGGAGAATCAAGCCGTGCAAGCTCCTAGCTCTAAGCAGAGTTCCACGTCGAGCCGGGGTATGAAGGTGAGCAGCGGTGTATAATTCGAACCCCCTTTTGAGCAGCGGTGTATAATCTGAACGATTGTCTACATGAGAGGCAGACCGACTCCCCATCCATCACCACCTTAGGCCAATAACAACAGCAAAGGCCAATCTAATAATGACCATAGCGGGACAACGCAATTATGCTCAACGAAGGGACATCCTGGCAAAGGGTAATAGCACAACTTAACGGAGCTCCTCCAAATGGCCTTGAGGCCATGCGCCCCAAGCATGATGTTCAAAAATAGAAGAAGATGACAAAGAGGTATAGGCATGCATGCCGACGAAGGTACTGGGATAGGAAAAACAATGCCATGGCTTCCCATTTATTGGGGGAAACAACACGGTCATCGAGGCTCTAGATGATTGACCGATAAATGCAATTACTGCATCTTAAAAAACTGAATCGACAATAGTACTTTTACCTTGAAGAGCGGAAATGATAGTGTATTGAAGAGGAGTCTATAAGATATGCCATCTATCAAAAATGATTGTGCCACGATTCAAATCGTCAGTATACTGTCGCCATGAGGAGTCAACGGTCATAATTGTTTCCCATCGTTTCGTTCTAAGAAACTCAGAGACTATCTGTACATGGTGAAATCAGGGGGCATGATTCCTCGCTATCAAGCCATCTCGGGGAAGTGCCTCGAGATCTCGAGGATATGAAGTTGCAACTTAGTCCTCTCCATGGGGGCTTGTCAAAGCCTGATTCGAGGCAAGGCAGAGGCCGAGACTAGGACGAAGTGGGGAAGCTCCCAAGAGATGCGGTTGAGTCTGACAGGGTTGGCCTATCTAGAGCCTACACTGAGGCATCGCATCAAGCCATCCCATCTCCATATTTTATAAATAAATACATATGAATTTGTAACACAATTCCCCTCCTATATAAAAGGGACTCACCCTACCTTGTAAGGGACTGATGTTGCTCCATTTCTCCGCAAGTGCAATAACATCCTCTCTCTCTCTCTCTCTCTTCTCTAACTCCTTTGTCTTTAATAACTAGAAGTCATTTTATCTTATTTATCTTCTTATCTGTTCTTTATTTGATATTGGCCCGAGGGTACCTCGATATCTTTTGCTTTTATATGCATTCTTCATCATATAACTTAGTTTTGGCTCTAAACAGCTTTGTTTGATTATATCTTTAACTGTTATACCATAGACAGCTATACCCGATAGCTCAAGCTCGACCTCGACCTCGAAGTTAACCTTGAAGTCCCCATCGGCCAGGCCTACATCCGAGCAGCAAGCCCTTCGGTTTGATCCTTATCTTGTTTTAGCTCTTGCTCCATCGTTAAATTTCACAATAATAGCATCATCTGCTCTAACAACTAGCTCGAGAATAGATTACGTATTTTTTGAGTTTCATTTTAGAAATTTAATTGTCGTTACCATTTTCACAGTAAATAAAGAACAAAGATATCCATCACCATGGAAAAACGTACTCGGGGATATATCCCAGAATATGCCCTTACGTTCAGTGAAGAAGACACTGAGGCCTTATCTCAACCCCATAATGACGCCCTGGTAATCTCCTTTCTTATAAATTCATTTTAGATAAAACGTGTACTCGTGGATCCATGTAGCTCAGCCAATATCATCAGCGCGAAGGTAATAAAATGTCTCGGGTTACTCGAACGAATAGTGCCCGCCACTCGGGTCCTCAACGGTTACAACATGGCTAGCAAAACAACGAAGGGTGAAATCACCCTCCCGGTTACCGTGGCTGGCACAACCCAAGATGCCAAGTTCCATATCGTTTAGGGAGATATGAGATATAATTCCTTATTCAGACGACCCTGGAGACACTGCATAAGAGCAGTACTATCCACCCTCCATTAGGTGTGTTGCGACCAAAACACTCAAGCAAGTGTACGTGATCGACAAGTAATATAGTAGTAAGTAAAGTATCGTTCCCACGAGGAATTGTGATTAACTTCTCGACTGATGTAGACTTAAACAATTATCAATTCAAGCTAAATTATCACAAAATATATATAAAACTACTTTACAATTTACTTAATAATAGAACAATAATTCAAGGCAAAATTACTACACCAATTACAATTTATGTTTTTAACAATTTAGACAAATATATTCCAGGGTCATGGACTTGCTAGAGATCATGATACTATCTTAGCTTATGATTGATTTATTGAATTATCCGGGTTATTGATTATAAGGTTAATAATATTCATAAGAATCTTTCGAGTTCTTATGACTCTATTCAAGTTAAATCAATACCTATATGTCTATGGTATTAATATTAACAAGAATGCATTTACAACTCTTATTCTTCAACCAAACAAGGCAATTAAGTATATGTCTATCTTAATCGCAAATCCTTCACCCGATGCCCGGGATTCAAAACTTGTTCTATTTGATTTTATATGCAACCAAGAATTTCCTTTGTCAAGTTTAACTCAAGGTTCGTAAATAATATTTCACTGTTAGCTACGCAGTAAAATAATTAAGACCAAAATCAAATAAACAACCCATAACGATAACTTCAATATATTCAATCTAAGCTTCAAATAACAAGATCATCTAACACCCATGACCCTAGAATAATAGAGTTTTTAGCTACACATATTTATACAAAATTCAACAATATTCATATCAAACATACTATAAACAAACTATAAGATGAAAGTTTAGATAAACTCTTTGAATTGTTGCTCCAAGGTTGTACTCTTCAAATCCTTCTTTTTGCTCTCAAGAAACTTCAATGGCTTCCTCCTCTAGAAATCTTCTCTCTAGAAGCAATAGTATTTTTCCACTCCTTTGATTGCCAAAATCTGATCCCCCCTGTATTCTGCAACTTTTTCCTCTTTTATCATTAGTGGATTCCACCCCATTTGACAAAATTGTCCCTCACATTATTATTTTCCGGAACTGGACTAGCGCGGGCGCGCTAATGGCCGCGCTAATGCCCGCGCTAATGGGTATCATTCTGCCCGAACTTCTGGACTAGCGCGGGCGCGCTAATGGCCGCGCTAATGCCCGCGCTAATGGGGTTTTCTGTTGTTTCGTTCTTGTTGCTCAAATTTCCACTTGATTACCATCATAAACTCTCAATTGGTTAATTAACTCCTGTGAAACATTAAAATCACAATTAGAGCTAAATTTTACATTAATTATACTCATATGACAGTAAATCCTTCTTAATTTAGAGCATATATATAGGCTATATGATACAATTTAGCCTATCATCAAGGTGATAAAATTCCCGACAACGGGCGGGATCCAGATCGTCTACGAGGAACAACACGCGGCGAGGGAAATGTTCGATATACACGACGCAGTACCAGTGCTCATACTTCCACCCCCAAATAAAACCACGAGCAGACCAGGTCTCGCCCCCGGTCGAACTTGACAAATGAAAGTAAAAAATTCACATTGCATCTCCGCCCTCGGGATGTTATAATAGGCTAAGTCCTAAGACGTTGCTTGCGCATGTTGCTTTAAGTTACAACCATTCCTTTTGTTATGTTATTTTTTTAAAACTGAGATTAATGTGCAGACACCCAAACCGGAAGCTGCCTAGATATTAGTACTACTACGGAACCCCGAAGCCCCAAAGGCGCACCCATTGCACTCTTTTCCTTCGACCGAGTTTTTATCCTAAAACGAAAGGTTTTTACCGGCAAGTTTTTGATTGAGGCAACATCTCCAAGCCACCAGGAGGGGAGTTCCACAAAATATTTGGAACAAACCCCGCGGCTATTGAAAAATTCAGAAGGCATTCTCCCCGAAAAGTGGCCCGCTCGTTGGAATTTTGGAAAATACCAGACTAGGTTTCCTGTAAGAAAATGATGCATCGAAATAATAGTGTATTCAGGCCTTGTCAGTAAAAACATGTACCGTTGTATCAAACAAATCAAAAAATACTTTTTGGAGGAGGGAACTCATTCCCAGAGTAAAATAACAAATCTTTCCCCTGAAATATCTCGAAAAATGTAGGAGCAGGTGTCAATAGTTCAAAACGCCCCAAACAGCCTCTGGGTCGAGGTATTAAACCGCAATATTCTTCAAACAAGACAAACCCGCAAGCAATCAGCCTTGGCCCGATGTAGGTCAGGCCAACAGAACAAGGCATATTGCGCTAATGGATCAAAGGACGCCTTCCAGCACTCCTTTCTCCGAATGGAGAAATCAAAGTGTATTCCTAGTTGGTTTCTCTTCACTTAATGCATCCCGAAATACTCAGAGACTTAATGCTTGCAATTGGGCACTCGCATAACTCCAGGACCCGAACTTCGAGCTCGTAAAGCCTAAAAAATGCAACTCCGAGTTCACAAGAAGCGTTCTTCATGGTTAAAAACCTTGATGATTCGGAGGTTGACGACAATCACCATCCTACATCACAGAAAAAAACTGTAAGACCTCAATAGCCATGACAAGCTATAAGATCTCAATAGGCATGACAAACTGTAAGACCTCAACAGGCATGAACATCCTGCAGTAACGTCGTATTTGTAAGAATCCCTAAAGGGCATACCCTCGATGTAGACGCCTAAACTATCACTCGGGATCAAAAATCGCTACGACCAAACGCACATGAGTATGGTCAAAACGGCTGATACAGCCCAAATAATGCGACTCGGGGATGCCCGACGGTCACTAAACAAAAATCGCAGGCCACTACTTTGAATATACTTCGGAAAGAACCGGTTAAAACAGGAAAACAATGGGCTATGAACCTTCTGAGGTGCTTGAAATGTCACCGATATTTGACCTTAAATCGAGGTTCTTCCAGAACCAACGACGGGTCAGGAAAAAAATCATTAAAAAGACCTTAACAAGCGAAAAACAAGCCTACAAAAAGCCCACGGGCAAAAAATAGCATGAGAGCCATTGTCTCCAGCTAAGCAAGCCTACAGGCCACATATCAAAAGGTCTCTATGACCAAAAGGCGTAAGAGCCATTGATGCCAGCCAAATTGACAACTTGAGGAGTAAGTGAGCTCGAACCGTAACTCGATTCGGTGACCGAATCCAAAATAATTAACTACACAAGCCTACATGCCACATATCAAAAGGTCTGTAGGACCAAAAGGCGTGAGAGCCCTTGTCGCCAGCCAAAATTGACCGCTTAAGGGTCAATTAAAGCTCGGGTCGCAGCATGATTTAGAGATTGGACACGAAATGAGTTAAACTACAACATGACTAAGGGCATGACATAAGTGCCGTTGTCGCCATCCCAGTAAAACCTCTGAGCTACCTACCCGTATCACCATTTCGACCCAAAGCATGAGAGTTCATCACCTTTCACCCATACAGGCAGGAAAAAACTTCATGGTCGATTAAAGCTCGAATCACAAATGCAACTCAAAGACTGGACCTGAAATAAGTTGAAACAACTAAACGCCCAAATGCGAGAAATAAAAGTTGTGAAGTTCCAATCTCGAGGGTAAATTAAGTTCGAGTCGGATCCCGACTCATATACTGAACCCCACAACGATTAAAGCATACAAGCCTTAGGGTGAGTCCGGGATCAAATTGACCGAATTGAAATTTCAACGAACAGAAATACAAAAGATATGAGTTGCGGGGTTCCTCGTCTTAATGCTACGTGCTGACGGCAAGGCGCAACCCCAACTTGCGTAGAATATTGTAAATTGTATATACATAACAAAGGAGGCAAGATGCGATCATTTCGCTTTTTTTTCCGGCAGTCATAGCCCATTGATCTCCTCCTTATCATCCTTAGCATCAGATAGTCGGAATTTGGCATCATGCTCCTCTCCTTTGGCTTGATCAACCCCGAAAGATCAAAGGCCCTTGTATGAATCTCCTCAAAGACTTCCCTCAAGGATCTGTACCTCACGTGCTCTCTGCTATTTTAGGCACGATCAAGGGTCTTCTACGAACTCAACTTTGACGGCATCGGTGCTCCTCGAGTCAGCTTCCATTTTATACCCCGACCTAGTATAATTCATCACAACCTCGGCTCGAACATTCACCCGCACCGGCAGAAAGAGACTGAAGGACATGCAGGCTAGACAAAAACCTGAGTCAAGGCCTGAAATAGCTAGACAAAACGTAAAGGTTCCGATGCCTGCTCGCATCAGCAAATCGCACTCAAAGGTCCCCTATCCTAAATAGATCGGTTCCGAACCTATGATTGTTCCGCCGAAACACGAAAACCAGTCCGCCGGTTCAAAAACAATACAAAGGAGGTAAAGAAATTCATGACTCCTCACTTTTTTATTGTTATGTATATGTATATATGCGACAGATGCGCTCTCCATCTACAAGCATAGTCTTTGAAAGGAAAAACACAGAGTGGAAAGGAAACACCACTCCAAAAAACATTAGGCTCAGACAACGCACTATCCTCGGGGGCACGGGTCAGTTTCGTCCCAATAAAAGCTTTTTCATGAGTATGCAGCACATATCTCATCTATCGCCATGCCCAGTTTATGCCATACCCCGGACAAGCAGCTTTTAAGGGCATGATCCACCAAGCGCCATAAAATCAACAACCTCCATGAATCCCCGAACGAAAGCAACTTCACAAGCGCATACGAAAAAAGCTGGAACGAGCCTGCGCCAATAAAAGGCACCAACACCCAACACCAACTCCGACCCCAAGGACTTCTGCCATAGCTAGACAATGCCCAAAGTAAACCAAGAATGTCTTCACCAAATTGACATACAACCCCAGGAGACCTTCGTCATAGAAGGCTAATTTACAAAAGAGAAGGCGTACTTGACAAATGCCCGTACAAAATGGGCTCCACGTAATGACCAGGACGACCAGAAGCACAGCCATATCCCCATTCAAATATCACCTCTGGGAATTTATCGGTGTTTTGAGAACATGGATCATCAGACGAGTCTCTTCTAAACATCCATTACGAGGCCCGAAGACCTCGACCACACTTTCGCATGGAGAAAGGGCTCTGACCGCCCGAGGTTATTGTTCCAATTTGGGCCCGGTTGGGGAAGTCACAAAAGGACCCCGCACGCAGCCAGTTCATCAATAGGAGGTCGAATGCAATACTCGTACCCGAGGCCAGTATCGCAGACGACATAACAGGACCATGCACTCGAAACTGCCAAAAAATACAAAAGAACGCAGAAAATATCGAAGGAAGAAACCAAGAAAATGTCTTTTGTATTTGCAAAAGTATTCATTTGCAAGAATTCTCAAAATATCCTTGCGTATGATTACATTATACACAAACGAGCGAATAAATACAGGTAATAAGCAAGCCTAATGATCTAGCTTGTTTTTGTTGCGCTTCTATTATCACCCTCTCAAGCGTATGACCTCAGAAGCAATATCTTTCGTATCCGATCCCCTCGGGGGTCTCATCCTAAATCCTCCTGGAATGGCATCTCCGAAAGGAAGGATATATAAGAAAAAGGTAAAGGAGAAGAGCAAAATGATGAAGAGATGCCGAAAGAAGACGAGAAGTGGCTGGACGAAAAATTCGGCTAGTACGAACTCCGCCAGTACTACCATATCTAAGCCATTTCCTTAAACGTTGCCTCTGCTCAGGAGGCAACAGCCAGTAGGACCGTCATCATACCCCTCAGGAATCCAAATAGGATATAACACGCCAAGCCGAGGAAGGAGGGTGACCAACAGTTTCCGAGGCCCCTATTGAGAAGCGTTGCATAATCCGAGTTTTTCCCCGATTTGGAGGAATAAACCCCTGCTTTATCTCCCGAGATAACGGGGACAGTGACAACAACAATAACAATAACATCACAGCGGCACAAATTTGTCCTACCAAAAAAGGATCGAGAGTTGGGCCATGGCATACATGATGTAAGATCTTAAGGTCGTGCGCCTCAAACATAACAAAGACTAAAAAAGGTAGGAAAAGAGAGAAGGATGGATATTGAAGGAAGTTTAAATGAAAAGCTGATCACAAGAAGCCCCATATATAGGGGGAGTGCAGAGTAATCGACGGTGCCATTACTGCCCTCGAAAAGTGTAACAACAGGCGCAATTAATGCGTTCATAGAAGCTAAATCGATTTCAACGATATGACTCCGGGGAGCAAGGAGTCGTGATATTTCTATATGACCTAGAGGAGTGAAAAGGTGAAACGCCTCAACATTTGTGAGAGGGTCTACGCCATCAGCACGATGTCATTTCAAGAGCTCGCAGAATGGGGTGTGAAAAATATTTCTTATCGCTTCCCTTTAAGAAACGCAGAGACTATCTGTGCATGGTGAAATCGGAGGACCGATTTCTCATTGGCAAAATGCTTCAACAGATCACTGCATAGGTCCGGGATCTCGAGCTAGCCATTTACCTCAAGATAGGTCGACATCCAGCTGAAGGTAACATCGACCAAAACCCCGATGGACACAGAAAGTTCCCAAAGAATGTATCCGGGATCGACTAAGTCAATTCGAGCAGCTCAACGTCGGCCCACGCATACATCATAAAACTAGTTGGATGTCCCATCCCCTTTTATTTATCAAGCAATGTCTCTTGTAGTAAGTTTGGGCTCCCCCCCCCCCCCCAAAA
>MU712655.1:440796-468712 GCA_026770625.1 Nicotiana glauca
CCCCCCCCCCCCCATAAAAGGGGAGTCATTAATACCCTATAAGGCAGAGCTCCAACAATTCTACAAAGTGCAATAATATCTCTCTCTCTCTCTCTCTTTTTTTACTAAAACTTATTGGCTCTCACTGATACTGAGGATACCTCGATATCCTTCGCCTTCATATGTGTTCTTCATCTTTTATATGAGTTCTACATCGTATAACTTGTTTTGACTATAAAGTGCTTCATTTGATTATATCTATAATTGCTATACTACCCTTGATTGTCCCCGATAGCCCGAGTTTGATCTTGAGGTTGACCCTGAAGCCCCTATCGACCAAACTTACATCCGGTAGCAGGCCCTTCAATTCGATCATTATCTTGTTTTAGCTCACGCTCCATCGTTAAAATTCATAATACTAGTATCATCTGCTCTAACAACAAGCTCGGGAATAGATCACATATTTTTAGAGTCCTATTTTACAAATTTAATTATCGTTACCATTTTCACGGTAAACACCGACCCAGACCCTAAATGCACCTACCCAACCCAAAATTTGTCAAATCCTGAGTCTTTCCTTTTATATTCCAAACGACCCCCTAACCCTAACCATTTCCCCAAATCTGCCGCCTTAAGATTCTCTCCTCTCTCAAAACACTTTCAACCTAACCCTAGTCTTCAACCGCAAACTTCCCATCTCCGGCTAGTTCCGGTGACCTCTCCTCATTCTCTTTAACCTCACATGGCTACTCTCATGCCATGCTTGCCTTTTCTAAGGTCTTCAAGGGCCCAGGGCCATGCCAACTTGCATCTAAGGTTCGTTACTTGCCTGTTCTTGGCTATTCCAGTGTGATTTCAAGAAAAATTGTGTTGTATTTGCAACGATCCTTGGGTTTTCTAAGTAGGTTCTTCATCTCTATGTGGGTTTCTTTTGAAACCCTAATTTCTTTTCTATACCTCCTAGATCTGTACAGATCTATGACGATTTGAGTTTGTTTATTTAATATTTTACGTTGTACTTGGAGTTCTTTACAAGAGTCATTGATTTCAAGTGTTTTTTCACCTTCTTCTAAAAATTAGGGTTTCGAAACTTCTTTTAAAACCTTGTTTAACTGATTCTTTGTGTTTAAACTTCTATTTCTTGCGTATTATGACTGATTTTATGATTTTACTACATCTTGAACTCGTCTATCTTAAAGCCCTAATTTTCTAGGTTTCTTCATTTGATCTTTGTGACTGGCCGGTTCTTGTTTGAGTTTCTGTGACTATCTCTCCTCGAATATGTTTATATTGAGTTTCTTAGCCTAGCTTACATCAACTCTATGTGTTTGTGTTCATCTTGAGTGTTCAAGACTTTCCCCTTTGCTTACTATGTCTGGTTATTCTTATCATACTCTATTTATGTGCTAAACACTGACTCATGACTTTCTCTTTAATTGATTCTGGATCCCCTGTTTCATGGTTTGATTGGAAGACCTTCTTTTAAACCTCCGGTTCCTATCCTTTCTATTCAAATGATTGATCTGCCTACCTTGTCTCCGTTGGTACTTTATTCTTACTGACTATCTCCTAAATTAGAGTTTTTCTTAACTTAGCCATAATTATTTACCATATACTTACTATATTCGAAATCTTTCCGTATTGGTCGTACATTGATTTCCTTCCTTATTTGTTACTTGATCATACCGTTTGAACTGATTCACTTAAATTAAGGGAGTACTTGTACTGATTTTATTCTAATTGGTTTTGAGTTCCATAATTATTATACTATTGCGATTATTGCCTAGTTTCGAACTAATATATACACATACTCTCTCAGTAACACAAACACATGAACATATTGGTTTAAAAACTCTCTCTCACAATAAGAAATACTCTTCTACTCTCTTTTCTGTGGTTACTTGCTATTGTTCTAAATCAGTCGGCTGCAAGCCAAGGCTGATTACTCTACTTTCTTACACCTCACTTTGTTTTTACTACCTTCTTTACTGGTATGTTCCGATTTCAATTCAAGTTCCAAAAATGATATGTCCTTTTATTACTTCAATTCATCCTGTTTCTGGTCTGCTTTTACTTATGGTTTTGCTGTGAAACCAGTAGTTGATATGTTTACATTATTAGCATGTTATGTGTTCCCCTTCCTTAGGATCATAATGAACATCTTACCCCCACCCTATGTGGTCTGTCTCCATGTGATCTTGCCCTATCTAGTTTCTGGTATAAATCTCCTTGTAAATTAGTCTGCATTCCTAAACTTGTATGATTCTTGGACTGATTTTAAATTATGTTGACCCTATACTGAACCCCTTAGCATATTGTTTATTCTATACTTAAGTGCTCCTACAACTATGTACACCTATGTGACCTATGTGTCCCTAAATCCCACTACCCCTGTTTGTGGTTGCTGAACCTGCGTTGGTCCCATGTTCCTTTGGTTGTGCATGAATTTGTTTTGGGTGCTACGTTTGGACTATTACTTGTTACTCTACTCTCTTTCCAAAAATGTCCTATAGAATAACTCCCTCCGTCGTTTTACAAAAGTATTTCAAACAAGTCTCTTTTAACATTGTTTTCCTGCTTAAACCTAAGCAAAACTATGTCAAGCACTCTCAGTTTACTCCTAAGTCCCTAGGTTTTACCCTCTTCAGTGTGTGTACTGCCTTAGGACCCTTCTGAGGTCCCTATGAACTCTGGCACACTGAGGCTGGCCCGTCCACACTGCGCTTACTCAATCCCTATTATGGAAAATCTAGGTGTGAGCACTGCCCAGGATCCCTGACCTGAGATCCTTAGGGAACTCTAACGCACCTAGGCAATGATATTGTCTATGAAAATGGCATTTGAGGCTGTTGGAGGTTTGGGAAATCACTTGGGCTTGCTTCTGGCTCCCTATAGAATAACTTCTTATTTTTCTTGTCTACTTATGTAATTCATTCAATATTGGCCTATAATAATTCGTTGTAAACAGATGCTGGGAATGAATAGCGAATATGGAAGGGTAACTATTCATATTATAGACATCAAAAGGGGTAGAAACCATGATTTAGGCTTACATTTCCTATGTGCGCAATAGAATCCATTTTTAGGATCAACACAATCCAAGCATGTCATGCATTAGATATTATGCTCTTAGGCTTACTATTTCAGCATCTCATTTTGATATTTTTGATATCACTTAGAAATCTTGTTTCTAGAATAAACGACAACATCAAAACTGTTACTTATGCATATTTTGAAGTCATGATGTAACCTCTTGTGCATTTAGAAATCCTGCTTTAGGAATTCTGCATACAAACCATTCTGAACCGTATGTGTACATACCATGTTTAGGATCTCGTTCATACTCTCTTAGTCACACCTAGCTAAACTACTGATGCACGAAAAGGACATAAGACAATCTCACCCTGCTTTAAAAAATTAGTAATGATCGTGTATCCTGCAAGACTTAGAACAACATGTTTTTTAGGTAAAATAACCCCTTCATTGCTCTAATTGTTTTGGTAACAATTGTGCGTTATCCCACGCCTAGGCAAGCTTTAGGTAATCAAATTTCTTATAAAACTGGAGACTGCCTCTTTGTATTTACAGCTTAATGGACAACATGCTTAAAGTCAGTAGGCAAACTGATTAGGGCCCTTGCTTCTGAGCTTATAAAATAAAACAGCATATCTTCTGTGACATGATACTCACTTAGACATCATGTCTTAGGATCCTGTTTAATAATATTGCCCTTGTTTGGGTTTGAGTCATGTTGTTTGCTTGCAATATCTGTGGAGGTAAAACTTAGCCACTAAGTGCTTCTTTCCTGCTTTATTTGCAAAAGTCCTATTTGTTGTTGCATATCGCCTAGTATTTTCTCCTTTAAACCTTAGGGTTTTTTCTAGAAATTCCTACAGGTAGAGTCCTAATTTCCTCCAGGACCATTGAGAAGCGACGAGTAAGATCATTCATAGAGATTGTTAAACAACACTGGCTTGAATAGCCGCTAAGGGGTGGGAATAGGTAGATATGGATATGATTATCGATGCGCTAATGCCACATGTAGCCCGTTTCGGAGGAGTGATTACCGGACATTGTGCTGATGTGATCCTGTAGGCTAACCAACTTAGGACCCCCTTTCCCTAAAATCCCTTTTGCATGAAAACTTCACTTTCCTTTTTACGCACAACTTGTACAAAGTCTTTGTCTTATTATTTGAGTTATACAACGTCCAACATACTTTACTTGGAATAATTTGTTTCAACTACTTATTTTTTAATAGACTAATTCATAAGTATAAGTTCGGTCGGGACCCACCATTGTGGACTGAGAGGGGTGCCTAACTCCTTTCCCTTAGGGTTATTTCGAGCCCTTTCCCTAAATATCTGGTAATGCAAACTAGTCTAAGAGTTAATCGCTCTAGGTTCCCTAACGCACCCTAATTCGTTAGGTGGCAACTCTTCAAATACCCAATTACCAAAAGGAAACAAGTCGATTCCCCCATGAAATGTAGAAATCCGGACTTCTCCCTACGAGGAAGAAGTAAAAGGGGGCGCGACAGTATCAGCTCTTCTTTGAGCAGACATGGCAACATTCTTCTATCTTTCATCAGACTTCATAGACTTTACACCCAATTCTTCCATCACACCAGCACCAAGCTCTTCCATGGACTTATCACCAGATTTTTTCACTATATTTTCACTAGAGAAAAGATCATCAGACTTGTTTATATATTTAGCAGACACAGAAGATCCCCTTTTTGGCTTGGCAAGACCATGCTTCTGTGAGAGCTTTCTAGTCAAGGAACCAGGTTCCTCAGCTTCTTCCTCATCTGCATTTATGACAGGCGCTGACTTTCCACTTACAGCTTTTCCATCTTTTACCTACTTTCTTTTCCTTGACTTAGCTTGGCTATTCTGGAGAGCAAAATCAAGAGCATCCTTCCTTCGCAACCTTGTAATGGGTCTTAGGAGTAGACTCTTGAGAAACCATTGGTGTACGCCTAGTCAAGTTTGCTATTGGCAGATCATCGAAATCCTCTTCACTATCCCTTTTTCCTTCTTTGGACGCTGTGATGACCCAAAAGGTCATCTTGTTATTTAAAACTAAATTCTACATTCCTAATTGTAAAACCTGATTTTATCCCTCCTCGATTTGCATGCACAGTCCGAGCGTGATTTTGGAAAACTTCTATGTTGAAAATTGATGAAAATAATAATTTTTGCCTTTAAAAGTTGATTTAGTTGACTTTGGTCAACTTTTTGAGTAAACAAATTTGAACTAGTGTATTTAATGTCCCGGTGGCTTCGTATCAAAATATGGGGACTGGGCGTATGCCCGGAATCGGATTCGGAGGGTCCTAACCCGAGCTATGGATTTTTCTTCAAAATTGTAAGTCTGAAAATTTAATAGTTTGTAAGAAATTGTTAACGTTTGATCTTGTTGGTATCGAGTCTGTATTTTGGCTTCGCAGCCCGGTACAGGTTCTGTATAATATTTAAACAAGTCTGAGAAATTTGGTGAGAAACGGAATTGGTTTGACGTGATTCGGGTGTCCGGTTGAGAAAATAAAAACATTTAATTATGCGAACAGGTTTGTATAATGTTTTAAGACTTGTGTGCATGTTTGGTTTGGAGCCCCAAGGGCTTGGGTGAGTTTCGGATAGGCTACAAAGTGTTCTGAACTTAGAAAATTTGTTGGTATGATTCAGGTCTGCAGACTTCGCAATTGCGAGCAATTGGACTGGGGAGGGGGTGGACTTCGCATTTGTGAAGATTAGGATCGGAATTTCGATTGCCTAAGGTCGCATTTGAAAACAATAGTTCGCATTTGCAAATGCAGCAGGATTTCGCATTTGCGAAGCTTATCTCACATTTGCGAGCTTCGCAATTGCGAAGCTTAGATCGTAAATGCTACATCTGCATCTTCGAAACATAAGTTAGATGGCATTTTCTCCCAATCTCTATATTTTTCAAATCCTAGAACCCTAGAGGTGATTCTCCCAAGACCAATTCTTCCCCAAATCGTTGGTAAGTGATCCTAACCAACTTTCTTTCAATTTCCCATCACATTTCATGAATTTCCAACAAAAAATCTAGAATTTTCATGGTAGAAATTGGGGGTTTGGGTGGAATTAGGAATTTTTGCAAATTGGGGATTTAGACCTCGATTTTGGGTTGGATTCTGGAACTAACTACATATTCAGGCTCGGGGGGGAATGGGTGAATGGATTTTGGTCTAAACCACGAGTTTTGACATTGGGGTCCGGGGTAAATTTTTCACTTTTTGGGGAAAATGGTGGGAAACCTAAATTTATGTATTGAAATTGATTCCTTTAGCAATATTTGATGTTATTAATTTAATTATGGCTAGATGTGAGATATTTGGAGGTGGAATCTAGAGGAAAAGAGGTAATTGAGCAGTGAATGGCCTATGTATCGAGGTAAGTGTTGCGTCTAACTTTGACTCGAGGGATTAGGATTCCTTGACTTAATTGCTATGTGAAAATCTATGTGAGTGGCATGTAGGTGAGGTGAAGAGTACTGATAACTGTGACTTTAACATGTTTTATACCCATTCTTGCCTAAGCTTTGTGCGTGATTTTCAATAAATTATTCCCAAAATGCTAACATATTGCACTTGATCACAGGTTTGAACGACAAGATGACAATTTTCACAAATTGGCTCGACAAGGAGTGTAATATGCCAAGTGTGAAAGTCAAGTAAAGTGAAGATTAAATAGACCCAGCACGAACCGCACTGATTTGCTAAGCGGCCGCGCTGGAGATTCAGAGAGTTGGGATTCTACTTGATACCTGCGCGGTCCGCGCTCACTCAGACGCGGTCCGCGCCTGAGGAACTTCAGAGGCTAAGGAAAAGCCCACGCGGCCGCGCACCAAAACAGTGCGGTCCGCGTGGGTGAGATTGAGAGAATTGTCATTTGTGGCCAACTTCTCAATGCGGTCGCACCCCATTTCTGCGCGGTCCGCATTCCTCAGTCAACGCGGCTACGCTCCTTTTTTGCGGGGTCCGTGCCCCCAGCTCCAGAGTGAAGACATTGAAGACCAAGACCCTACGCGGCCGCACAACATTTCTGCGTGGTCCGCGCCAGTCCCGTAGGGGCATTTTTGTCCAATTTTTCTAGCCTAGTATAAATAGAAAATTTTATCAATTTTAGGTTAAGTTTTGTACTAGACACAACTGCTGCACTCGTGAGACAAAAGTTTAAGCCTATTTTGGGAAATTTCTTCTTATTTGAACATGGATTCTTGTAGATTATCAATATAGTTAATCAATATGTTGGTTTTATCTATTATTTCTTCAATTTCTGCTCCTTTCATGTCTAGGTAAACCCATTAGCTAGGGTTGTGGCTCAACCCTAGTGTGGGTTATTAATGGGTGTGATTGTTTAGTGCTTGAATGATGTTGGGTGCTTGATATTTGGGCCAATTTTATGGTTTAATTAGGATTTGGTGGTTGCAAACACTAAGTCTAGCTTAGTAGGTCTTGACACTTCTTGAGAAAGAGTGTTTATGACTTCAAAATTGACCCAAAAAGGAATTGGGATGGATCCATGAGAATGGTAGTCCCAATTAACGGGTTAAACCTCGAGAGAGTAATTACGCAACTTGAACCCTAAGTTGCTTGGGTATATTGGCCTACCCAATTGTTCTCGAGAGAGTCAATTGGGCAAAATCACTCTCTCTACCGAGAGTTGTGAGAGTGAGTTCAATCATGCAACGGTTGTAGCATAAGTCCCATAATCATCATTTGTGCATTAAGAATCTCTACCCGTTAGTTAACCACCAAGGTAATTGCCACGGCCCTAGTGCTTTTCTCTATCTTGCATACAAACTAGACTCAATATCTTAGTATAATTTAGTTCTAATTAGTAGCTGTTAAATTGTAGTTGATAAATATAAAATCCCAAAAATGGTAGAAGCACAATTAGAAGCCAAAACACATCTCTAGACTTAACAAATACTCAACTCCCTCATCTAGCTCCCTGTGAAAATTGACCCTGATACCACTATTGGGTAAAAATATTAGCGCCCACTTTTCCTAAGGTTGAGTGCGCTGCGATCACTTTTTGGCGCCGTTGCCGGGGAGCTTACGGTGTTGACTATTTTCTTAGCTAGCTTTTTGCTTTGCTTCTCTTTCCATCTTTTTACTAACATTATTTGTGTCGATCCATCAGGTACACATGGCTCTAAACGGAATTGTCCCTCTTGATAATGTGGTCGCGGGGGAGGAGGTTGATGATGTTGGGCAAGATGAGCTCTAGGTACCACAAATACCACGGAGAGGCAGAAATGCTAATGCAAATCTAAATGATCGAATCCCATACCCTCCTCCGCCTCCACCAAGAGTAGATCCAAGGTTCCTTCCGAACCAGGGTTATGCAAGTTCCATAGTTCCTCCCCGAATTCGGGCGGGGAATTTCCAAATCACCAATGTTATATTGACACTTCTCGATCAAAGAGTGTATTTTGCGGGCGCCTCCGACCAAAATGCATACAAGCACTTGAAGGGGTTCATAGATACTTGCTGGTGGAGTAAACAAACCAATGTGTCCGAGGATGCTTTGAGATTGAGGCTTTTCCCGTTCTCTCTTCGGGGGAAAGCATTGGATTGGTTAGAAAGGCTTCCAAATCATTCAATTACAACATGGGATGAGTTGGCAGACAAGTTCATTGCCAAGTTCTTTTCTCCAAGTCACATGGCGGCACTCCGTGATGAGATTTTGGCTTTCAAACAAGAGCCAGCGGAACCTTTGCATGAAATATGGGAGAGATTTAGAACTATGGTCAAAGAGTGTCTGAATAATGATATGACTGATGTGATGATTCAACAAACGTTCTATAGAGGCATCAACACAACAAACCAATGTATTGTGAACCAATTGGCGGGTGGAAATTTTATGAAGCTCCCGTACAATGAAGCTTGTGATGTGTTAGATGAAATGGCCGATACTTCTTCGGCATGGAAAAGACGGGAAAACGTTCCTCAAGGTGATCCTAATGTCATACATTTGCATAAGGAGTTGCATGATTACGGCAAAGCCATTGTCGAACTTACAACAACAATGAACCAATTGGCAAAGGCGCAATTGCAACAAGTTCAAAACCCGCACCAAGTCAATGCCATGGAAGGAGTGAATATGATGAAAATAAGGCAAAGAGGGCAACAACCTCAAGGAAATTGTGGCAACTATGATGATGGTAGTGGTTATTCAAACGAGTGCTATGATGATCAAAGTGAGGATTGTCAATATGTTAACAATTACCAAGGAAATAGAAGAAATCAAGGCAATCAACAATGGCGATCTCAAGGGAATTGGAGTAATCACCAAGGAGGTGGAAATTGGAATGATAATAATCAACAACAAGGAGGTGAAAATTGGAATGGGAATAACCAAAACAACAATTGGGGGAATCAAGGTAACAGTGGTGGAAATAGGAATGGAACCAACAACAAGAATTGGAATAATAACAATGGTCAAGGAGGGTGGAACAACAATGGTGGTCAAGGTAATCGGGGGAAAGGCTTTCAAAGGCCTCTGATGTTTCAACAACCAAACAACCCGCCACCGTTTCAGTCTCAAGGGTCGAGTTCTTCGGGCAATGAATTTGGGAGAATTGTGGTTATTTTTGAACAAATGATGAAGAAGAACCAAGACTTGGATGCGCAATTGGCTTCACATAACACTTCCATCCGCAACTTGAAAGTGCAACTTGGACAAATTTCCCAATATTTAAATACTCGCCCAAAGGGTGTGCTACCTAGTGACACGGTAGTGAACCCTAAGGGTGGGCATAAAAACCATGTGATGGCCGTGACCACACGGAGTGGACGAGGCGGTGATGTGCATGCCTCAAGAGAAAATAAAGTTATGGTAGATGAAGATGAGTTTCCTAATGATGGTATGCCTACGGGGGTTTATGATGTGGTGGAACCAAGTGCAAGAAGTGAAATGTGAATTGACATTCATGAGGTTGAGAAGGAGACACAAGAGAACGTGAACCCGTCTAGGGAACATGTGATAGATATGCCAAAAGCTAAGGAATCCTTGCCTAGGCTTCCTCTGCCCTACCCTCAACGTTTGGCTAAGCAGAAAGGTGATAACCAATTTAAGAAATTCATTGAGATGATGAAGAGTTTGACTATCAATGTGCCTTCGGTGGAGGCACTCGAGCAGATGCCGGGGTATGCGAAATTCATGAAGGATTTGGTTAAAAAGAAGAGATCAATGGAGTGCGAGATAATCAAGATGACCCATCAAGTGAGCGCAATTATACACTCCATGGCTCCTAAACTTGAGGATCCCGGAGCATTCACAATACCATGTACCATTGGAAGTGCCGATTTTGCAAAAGCCCTATGTGACTTGGGGGCAAGTATCAATCTCATGCCATATTCGGTCTTCAAGACCTTGGGTATCGGACAACTCGTCCAACTTCTATGAGGCTTCAAATGGCGGACCGGTAGATGAAGCGGCCTTTGGGGATTATTGATGATGTCCTTGTTCGTGTTGATAAGTTCATATTGCCGACCGATTTCGTGATCTTGGATTGTGAAGTGGATTTCGAGGTGCCTATTATTCTTTGAAGGCCTTTCCTAGCTACGGTGAAGGCCTTGGTTGATGTGGAAGTGGGAGAATTGACCTTCCGTGTTGGTGATGAAAGGGTGGTGTCCCACGCGTGAAAATCAATGAGGCAACCAAATAGCACCAAGGTGTGCTCGTTTGTTGACTTTGTCACGGCGGTGATAATGGATGACACAAGCACAATGGCAAATGTTGAGGACCCACTTGAGGCCGTGCTCTTGAACATGGATGTTGATGATGATGCCGCAAAGGTGGAGTGTGTAAACGCATTAAATGGCATGGGCTCGTATTCTTATGAGCCGAGGAAGTTATCTCTTGATCTTGAAAATCGCAAAACTCCACCCACAAAGACGTCTATTGAGAAGCCACTGGTGTTGGAGTTGAAACCACTTCCTCCTAACCTCAGGTATGAATTTCTTGGTCCTAATTTCACTTTGCCAGTTATTCTTTCTTCTTGCTTGAGTAACGTGAAGGTTGACGCCACTTCGCCACTTTGGCAGTTCTTCAAAAGTGCAAGTGGGCGATTGGATGGACCTTGGTGGATATTCGGGGTATTAGCCCCATGTTTTGCATGCACAAGATAATATTGGAGGAGGATGCTAGGCCTTCTCTTGAACATCAAAGGAGACTCAATGAGGCCATGCAAGAAGTAGTCAAAAAGGAATGTATCAAGTGGCTTGATGCCGGTGTGGTGTATCCAATTTCTGACAGTCCGTGGACTTCTCCAGTACAATGTGTGCCGAAGAAGGGAGGTATGACGGTCGTCACCAAGGCCAATAATAAATTGATTCCTACTCGTACGGTCACAGGTTGGAGGGTGTGCATGGATTATAGAAAGCTCAACAAGGTCACTAGAAAAGATCATTTCCCTCTACCATTCTTGGACCAAATGCTTGATTGTTTAGCGGGCTGGGCATATTATTGCTTCCTTGATGGCTACTCGGGGTACAATCAAATTCTTATTTCCCCGGAGGATCAGAAAAAGACAACCTTTACATGTTCGTATGGCACATTCGCTTTTTCAAGAATGCCATTTGGACTTTGTAATGCTCCGGCGACCTTCCAAAGATGTATGATGGCAATCTTCAATCGACATGGTGGAGGACTTTCTAGAGGTCTTCATGGACGATTTTAGTGTGGTGGGGGACTCATTTGAAGAATGCCTAGTGAACTTGGATAAAGTGTTGAAAATATGTGAGGAAACAAATCTTGTACTAAATTGGGAAAAATGTGACTTCATGGTGCAAGAGGGAATTGTCTTGGGGCACAAAATCTCAAGGCATGGTATTGAATTCGATAAGGCAAAAATAGAGGTCATCTCAAGGCTCCCTCCCCCTACTTCTGTTAAAGGAGTGAGGAGTTTTTGGGCCACGCCGGGTTTTACCGGCGATTCATTAAAGATTTTTTGAGAATTGTGAACCCACTTTGTAAAATGTTGGAAAAAGATGTGAAGTTCGTCTTTGATGAGAGGTGTATGGAGTCCTTTGAATTGTTGAAACATAAATTGACCACAACTCCCATCATCACCGCACCCCACTGGGAATTGCCTTTTGAACTTATGTGTGACGCGAGTGATGTAGCGGTTGGTGCGATGCTTGGCCAAAGAATCAACAAAATGTTCCATCCAGTGTACTACGCAAGCAAGATGATGAACGAGGCTCAAAAGAACTATACAGTCACCGAGAAGGAGTTGCTAGCTATTTTGTTCGCCATGGAAAAGTTCCGACCATACCTTATGGGGGCCAAGGTAATTATCCATACAGATCATGCTTCCCTTAGGTATTTGATGACAAAGAAAGATTTGAAGGCGAGGTTGATGAGATGGGTACTACTCTTGGAAGAATTTGATTTAGATATTGTGCATAGAAAAGGAAGTGAAAATCAAGTCGCGGATCATTTGTCCCGGCTAGAGGAAGAAGGGAGACCGAGAAATGGTGTTGAGATAAATGATGCTTTCCTGGATGAACAACTCCTTGCAGTGTATATTCATGATATGTCGTGGTTTGCTGATGTGGCCAATTATTTTGTGATCGGTATAGTCCTGTATGAGCTCTCTTCCAGCCAAAGGAAGAAGCTCAAGCGGGATAGTTTGGATTACTATTGGGATGAGCCCTACTTGTTTAAAATTTGCACCAATTATGTGATTTGCCGATGTGTCCCGGAAGAAGAACAATTGAACATATTGGAGGCTTGCCACTCTTCCCCTTATGGTGGTCATCATGGGGGAGTGACGACGGCGTCAAAGGTTCTAAGTTGTGGCTTCTATTGGCCGACTTTGTTTCAAGATGCAAGCGATTTGGTGAAAAAGTGTGATGCATGCCAACAAGATGGAGGGATTTCTAAGAGGGATGAGATGCCTCTTAACACCATTCTAGAGGTCGATATTTTTTATGTGTGGGGCATTGATTTCATGGGCCCGTTTGTAAGCTCTTGTGGGAACACGTATATTCTCGTGGCGGTGGATTATTTCTCCAAGTGGGTTGAAGCCGTGGATCTTCCCAAAAATGAAGCCCGGAGTGTCGTGGCATTTTTGAAAAATAACATCTTCACTAGATTTGGAACCCCTCGTGCTATCATTAGTGATGGGGGGGGTCCCATTTTTGCAACAAGGCCTTTGATTCTTTGCTCTCTAAATATGGAGTTAACCACAAGGTGACTACCCCATACCATCCTCAAGCAAGTGGCCAAGTGGAGGTTTCTAACTGGGAAATTAAGAGAATTTTGTCCAAAACAGTGAATGCAAATAGGACCGATTGGTCAAAGAAGTTGGATGACGCTCTTTGGGCTTATCGGACGGCGTATAAGACTCTGATTGGTATGTCTCAATATCTATTGGTGTTTGTTAAGGCTTGTCGTTTCCCAGTGGAACTAGAGCATAAGGCCATGTGGGCATTGAAAAAGTTGAATTTGGAATGGGACATTGCGGCCAACCTCCGAGTGGAGCAATTGAATGAACTGGATGAGTTTAGATTCTATGCTTACTCCAGTTTTTCCTTGTATAAGGACATGATGAAGTACCTCCATGATAAGTATGCTCTGGGTAAAGAATTCAACGTGGGCGACATGGTTCTTCTTTTCAATTCTCGGCTAAGGTTATTTCCGGGGAAGCTCAAATCCAAATGGAGTGGTCCCTTTGAAGTGGTCTTTGTAACTCCTTTCGGTGCCCTTGATCTTAAAAACAAGAATGGTTAAGTGTTCAGGTTAAATGGGCATCGCGTCAAGCACTATTTGGGGAGGATTGATGACAGCCACGTGGTGGCGCTTATTCATTTGAAGTGATATGCTGGCAACATGCGTCGTGCCGCGACGTTAAATCAGGCGCGTCTTGGGAGGCAACCCATGTCTTTTTCTTTCTTTTCATTTTCTGTTGTATATTAGGACTTAACTCATGGTTTGTGAGATGTTGCAGGGTTGATGTTGGACCAGTGCAGGACAAAAGTGCCAAAAATTAAGGTCTCTGAAGTTTGCCTACGCGGTCGCGCACCAAGTCAGTACGGTCCGCGCAGGGTGGTAAAATGTAAACCAAGTCTCTAAAGTTAGCTGCGCGGTCCGCGTCCATTTTTGTGCGGTCCACGCAGGAGAAGCCCAATTTATCGGTTCTCTGAAGTTTCCCACGCGGCCGCGTGACAAATCAGCGCAGTCCGCGTGGGCTGTTCAAGCTATTGAGGCTGCTGGAAATCCAGCGCGGTCCGCGGCCATTTATGTACGGCTGCACTGGTTGGTAAGTACAGGGGTACCACAGTGTTTTCTATAAATAAGGACCCCAGGCTTCTTTTTAACCTTTTCGCCAATTTTCTACCTGGGCTCTCAATTTTCACTGTCATCCAAAACAACTTGCTTCAAGTAGTTAGAAATTTTATCAATCCCTGGTAACATTCTTCACTAATCTCATTCCTAGTTAATTTTTGTTGATTGTTAGTTGCTTCCTATTAGTATAACTTCTTCTTTTCTTCTTTCTCTCTTAGTTTTAACTGTAAAGATATATTTAGTGTGTTTTTTGTGAAACAATGGGCATGAATTCTTGATTAGTAACTGAGTAGGGACAATTAGGACCCATGCTTTGATCTAAAAATTGGACTTAAATGAAAAAATCTCGCACTCAGTTAAATATTTGCCCTACGCGGCCGTGCGTCTTTTCTGCGCAGTCTGCGCTTCTTGTTGGTTGTGTGCTGAGTTCTTCTACGCGGTCCACATAACATTTGTACGCGGTCCGCGTTATCTCAGTGCTGCTGCGGTCGAAATTAGTGCGGACCGCGCGTGCCTGGTTCAGAGAGTGGTTTTACAAGTCATTTCCCAGCGCGGTTCGCATCCATTTTTGTTCGGTCCACGCTAGTCCTGCATGGCCGCGGTCCAAAATAGTGCGGTCCGCGCAGGTAGGATTCAGAGAGGTGTTTCCCTAGAATATGCTCAGCGCGGTCCGCGTGACACTTCTATGCGGTCTGTACCGCTTCTGTTATACAACCTTGATCACACACTGTGCATTATTGTTCCATCCAATTCACTGCAAGTGCTTCAACTAACAATGTTAGACTTTTCTCCGCAGATAATGGTTAAGAAAAGAGGCGGAAAAGAACAAAATCAACCCGAGAGAGGTAGTTCCTCCCGAGGGGGGAAATGCAAGAGGATTGTAAAACTCACTCCCCAAACCTGGGAGATGATAAAAGAAAACCCGCAAGATAATTCGGGAAGCTGACCAGGCTGCATCCCATTCCACGGGGAGTGAGTATGCACCTTCATGGAGTATTACCTCTGCCCCCACCCACATGTCCACATCATTGCAACTCCGTGATTCCTCTTCTTCTGGTCATGCTGATGTGGCTACTTCCAAGAAACCAGTGAATGTCGTCTCGGATTCGTCTGATGAATCCAAGACAGAAAATGAAAATGAAGAACAATACTCCACTTCTCACAAAGCTTCACTATCAGGGGAGAGTGGAAAGTATGCTGAGGGAGGTGAGCCACTAGTCGGAGGGATAGAGCGAACCAGGAAACCAGAGGCATGGGCAGACAGGTTTGTTAGTGAGGTTGCTTTTCACAAATTCCTGGAGTGGTGGCCCAAGAGAAAGCTGATTCCGGAGAGGCAATTCATAGATGCTGATCTTGTCCCTCTCAACCCTCATGTACAAGCACAATTCCGCACTAGAGAGGGTTGGGGCTTCTTCAAGGAGGGTTTTATAGTCGCAAATGAACATATGGTGAAAGAGTTTTACTGTAATGTTCAGCATATCGTAAGGGACTCAAAAGCGACTCAAGTGAGGGACAAAGTAGTGATGTTCGATGGGAAGTCCCTGAATG
This sequence comes from Nicotiana glauca, assembly GCA_026770625.1. Lineage (NCBI taxonomy): Eukaryota > Viridiplantae > Streptophyta > Magnoliopsida > Solanales > Solanaceae > Nicotiana > Nicotiana glauca. The sequence goes on from MU712655.1 coordinate 456,657, forward strand.
AGTTTTTGGGTTCAATGAAGAGGATGAAATCCAGTACTTAGAAAAACTAGCAATGAAAGAAGAGGTTCGTCCTTGGTTAGCCCAACACTTTGTAGTTCGGGGTACAGTCCCAAGTTGGTTGAAAGCACAAGAGAAGATCTATAGGAACACTTTGAATTTTGAAGCCAAGGTGTGGTTGACTTTCGTGTGTAGTCGACTTGACCCGTCCACACATGATCACTCCGTTCCTATTCCCTGAGTTGTTTTGGTGGCCTCTATCATGGCGGGGCCTCCTTTGAATGTGGGCAACATCATGTCAAGGGTGATTTCTACAGTTGGTCAGGAGACCAACACCAACTACCCCTTCCCAAACACTATTTCCCTGTACTTTAGAGAACTAAATGTGAAGAAAAAGAAGTATGATGTCAAAGTGGATCCGGTGGCCCCCTGCTCATGGTATAGTCAGTTGGATCCCGACAACCCAAATAATTTCAAAAAGCCTCAGGCATCCACCTCCACCGCACCTGGCCAGTCTGAGGAGCCAGCGGTTATTGAGCAGTCCACTAAGCCTTCCACCATCCCTGCTACTGGTGAGGCATTGCCTCGGGGTCCTTCTACTATTGTTGGTCGATCTACTTCAGCGGACCCGGATGTCCCTTCATCGAAGACTCACCGGTTCACTACCCACCAGCTTGCTCAGTCTCTAGCCAGTTTGAACAACTACATGTTATCTGCGACATCCAAGTTGTCAAACTTGGACACGGTAGTCCAGGCACAGTCTGCTCCTGCCGTAATTGAGATCCCTCCTTCCATTGAGGAGACACTGAAAAAGATCCTGGACAACCTAGAAAAGATGATGGCGCAGTAGGATTCCTTGACTAAGGTAGTAGGGTCACAGAGCACAATATTGGGAAAACTGGCTCGGGAGCACAAGAAGCTAATGAAGCAAAAGGCTTCAAAGGAGTCGGTAACAAAGTTGAGGGAGGATGTGGATAAGCTGCTAGTGGATCAGATGCCACTTGATTTACTCCTTGGGGACCCAGTTGTAGATCCAGCACCAGTCCAGTCATAACAGGAGGAGACTCTCAGGCCGAGGAAGAAGAGGAAACTCCCTAGCAGTGAGGGAGTTGTGATAGAGGTGGCCCAGGTTCCGGAGAGCCAGTGGTTCAGCCTCTCCCAGATCCGGCACATGTCCCAGCAGCAGAGCAGCAGCAAGTCGGAGACCAGTCTGAGGTCCCGGCTACTACAGAGGACCCGGGGACGACAGGAGATACCACGTATGTAGAGTAGGCTTGAGGGGCCTTTTCTATATCCTTTGTTGATGTTTTTGTTGAGCTTATTTTTCTAAGTTGGCATTGGGGACAATGCCAGATTTTATTCATGGGGGTGCGCCCTACAATTTGATCCTAATACATTGGATGAATGTATATATTTTCTTTGCTTTTAGCACATTCGTAGTTGATAGATGGTTTGTATATAACTTTTCATTTTTGATGCTTTTCAACTTTATATAGATATTCACTATCCCCAGTTGTATATTTTACTTCCCCTTTAAACATATTCATTCTGGTTTTTCATTTGTACTTTCTTGGTTTCCTATTTTCGTTAAAATTTTTGGTTTTAGTTGCAAAGTTAGGCTCGCAGCCTTATTGCTTTGTTTTGATGTTTGCAATAATCCATTGGATTTATTAATGCCACGGTTCTTTCCAAGGGTAGAGTGTTGTGCGAACCGGGTCGTTCTTCCCAATGATAGATGGCGTGACAGCCTTCTTAAGGGTTTGAGTTCGTTTTTGATTTTCAAGTTTTGGTAGTTAAGGGTACATCAGGCAAAGCTTCACTTGGGCCTAACACACTTCCCTTTGATCCCATGGTCAAAGACATGATGTTGTGTTTAGGATGGTGAAAGTCATGGCCTTGAGACTCTTGTGTTGACCAGACAATCATCACGTGGTCAATGTGGGCCATTGTGCGCTTGAATCGTAACTAAGGTTGTTATGGGCCCTCGACTCCGTCTTTAGCAATCCTTGAGTGTATGGTGAGGATTTGAATTGTGAGCCTAAGTACGGAGCCAATGGTCTAGAACTTGCCCTGAATGTTTGTTGAGGCGAAATCATAGGTGAAACTTGACTTGAGAAGTGATTATAGGACATCCTTGACCCAAACTGCAAAATTTGAACAATTCCCATGACCTACCAATGAAATGATCCCTAGTTCACCCCTTTTGAGCCTTAAACCTTCTTCTTTCATTAACCAAAGTTACAAGCCTATACCCGTTTTTAATGAAACCCTCTCTTCGCACCCAAATCTTCCCTTGAGTAATGGTAAATGTCTAAGTTTGGGGGAGAGACAAGAAAGGCACCAATATGGTAAAAAGGCACAAAAGAAAAAAGAAAAGGAAGGAAATGAAAAAGAGAAAAAGTCATAAATAAAGACAAAAAAGTGAATAAGAACCAAAAAGGGAATTCAAGGACAACAAAATAGTGAAAAACGATGTGAAAAAGGTGAACAAAAAGGAGAAAGGTTTGAATTGAAGAAAGAAAGAGTGACAATATGTCTCTCTAACCCCTTGAAAGAAGAAATAATCAAATGAGTCAAGAGAGTGTGCCAAAATGAATCAAAAGAAGTGCTTAAGGGAAGATTGAACCCAATTGTACAAACACATGTCCTACCTTTACCCAAAAGCCTTCACAATGACTCCTCAAAATCCCTATATGATCTTTAGTTGAAGGAAGCCTACATTAGTGGATACTTACATGAGGGGCAAGCGTATGGTACTTAGAGTCGGACTTATTGCCTTTCCTTTGAGAGAGATGAGTGAAATTTCATCCACCTCGGTTTGTGTGTCAATACTCTAAAAGGCAAGGTTAACTTAGGGAAAGTTGAGGATGTGCGAATTTGGGTTCCACAATGACCAAAGTAATTGACAAAAGTTCTTTGATGAATATGTGTCAACTCTTGATGCTCTTGTGTCACACTAGATCCACAAGTTTTTCAAAGCTTAGATGTGTTAATGATGCATTCGCATCGAGGGCAATTGTTAGACCCAATTGACGCTTGTTGAGGTTACTTTAGGATAGGCAGGATTTAACTGGTTGTTTTCAAATGAGGGGTAGGTCTTATTTTATTTGCTTGAGGACAAGAAAAAGTTTATGTTTGGGGGAGTTGATAACTGTGGTTTTAAAATGTTTTATACCCATTCTTGCCTAAGCTTTGTGCGTGATTTGCCATAAATTAGTCCTAAAATGCTAACAAATTGCACTTGATCGCAGGTTTGAACGACAAGATGACAATGGTCACAAATCGGCTCGACAAGGAGTGAAATCTGCCAAGTGTAAAAGTCAAGTAAAGTGAAGATTAAACAGACCCAGCGCGGACCGTACTGATTTGCTATGCGGTCGCACTAGAGATTTAGAGAGTTAGGATTCTGCTTGAGACATGCGCGGTCCGCGCTCACTCTGACACGGTCCGCGCCTGAGGAACTTTAGAGGGTAAAGAAAAGCCCACGCGGCCGTGCACCAAAACAGTGCGGTCCGCGTGGGTGAGATTCATAGAATTGTCATTTGTGGCCAATTTATCCACGCAGTCGCGCCCCATTCCTCAGTCAGCGCGGACGCGCTCCCTTTTTGCGAGGTCCGCACCCCCAGATCCAGAGTGAAGACATTGAAGACCAAGACCCTACACGTCCGCGCAACATTTCTGCGCGGTCCGCGCCAGTCCCGCAAGGGCATTTTTGTCCAGTTTTTCTAGCCTAGTATAAATAGAATATTTTATCAATTTTATGTTAAGTTTTGTACTAGACACAACTGCTGCACTCGTGAGACTAAAGTAAGCATATTTTGGGCAATTTCTTCTTATTTGAACGTGGATTCTTGTAGATTATCAATATAGTTAATCAATATGTTGGTTTTATCTATTATTTCTTCAATTTCTGCTCCTTTCATGTCTAGCTAAACCCATTAGCTAGGGTTGTGGCTAAACCCTAGTGTGGGTAATTAATGGTTGTGATTGTTTAGTACTTGAATGATGTTGAGTGTTTGCTATTTGGGTCAATTTTATGGTTTAATTAGGATTTGGTGGTTGCAAACACTAAGTCTAGCTTAGTGGGTCTTGACATTTCTTGAGAAAGAGTGTCAATGACTTCAAAATTGACCCAACAAGGAATTGGGGTGGACCCATGAGAATGGTAGTCCCAATTAACGGGTTAAACCTCGAGAGAGTAATTACCCAACTTGAACCCTAAGTTGCTTGGGTATATTGGCCTACCCAATTGGTCTCGAGAGAGTCAATTAGGCAAAATCACTCTCTCTACCGAGAGGTGTAAGAGTGAGAGCAATCGTGCAACGGTTATAGCATAAGTCCCATAATCATCATTTGTGCATTAGGAATCTCTACCTGTTAGTTAACCACCTCGGTAAATGCTATGGCCCTAGTGCTTTTCTCTATCTTGCATACATACTAGAATCAATATCTTAGTATAATTTAGTTCTAATTAGTAGCAGTTAAATTGTAGTTGATAAATATAAAAACCCAAAAATGGTAGAAGTACAATTAGAAGCCAAAACACATCTCTAGACTTAACAAATACTCAACTCCCTCATCTAGCTCCCTATGATTATTGACCCCGATACCACTATTGGGTAAAGGTATTAGCGCCCATTCTTCGTAAGGTTGAGTCCGCTGCGATCAAGTACCCATGCGCTGCCAATTTATCAATTTGTTTGTTTTCTTCCCGTTTTTATTATATTGTGTTCTTTGCCTTAAATGCTATATGCTTTACTGGTGTTTCTATGCTTAATCGCTATTGGCCAGACATTGTTTTTCACTGTTGAAGGTATTATATACCCCGTAGTTTCATTGTCTCGTATTATTGTCTTAAGCTGGTTTATCGATATTTTATGGTATATTTTGGATTGGTAGCATTATTGGTGTGATGTTTAATAATGTACAAGCTTTCCATTTGCCTTGGTTTGAGGTTTAAATATTGTTAAGATTTTTGAGTTAATTTGTGATTTTTGTACTTGTTGAGTAATTTTTGCTGATATGGCGGGATCGGGCTGCACATCATAACAAGAGTAATAAGGGTGATATATTGAGGAGGAATAAGGGTGAATTGCTATTATATGATAGGATCGAGTTGCGCGCGGTAACAGGAGGAATAAGGGTGATATATTGAGGAGAAATAAGGGTGAATTGCTATTATACGATGCGATCGGGTTGCACGCCGCAAAGGTGGATTGATATGGAGTAATAAGGCTAAATATTAATACTGAAATTGATGTATAGTCGGATCGAGATGCGTGCCACACCAATTTATTTGTCTATGTTTCTTTGTTCTACTGTGTAAGTTATTTGGTAGCCTTGCATATCACTTAAGGAATATTTATAGTTGGATACTGTCAAGACACTTGAGTTCTGTGTTCATTTCTTGCAAGTTACTACTTTATATTATCATGTCCTTTTTTCTGTTTTAATTACACACTATATGTAGGTTGTAATGTAATTGCCCTGCCGTAGCCTCGTCACTACCTCATCGAGGTTAGGGTCGGCACTTACCAGTACATGGGGTAGGTTGTATTAATACTGCAGTCTGCACTTTCTATGCAGATTTTGGAGCAGGTAGTGGCTGATCGAGAGGTCGGTTACGGATATTTTCAACTAGGAGACCCAAGGTAGTCATGCTGGCATCCGCAATCTCTGACGTCCCTTCTACATCTCTCTATTACAATTTTCTTTATTTCCAAAATAGTCGTAATTTATTTCAGATTGATATTTGTAGAAAATCATAGTGTGTTCATGGATTGTGGAACTGAATCTCTAGGTAGAAGTATTATGTAAATGAAACTGATATCTATATATCTTACTTCTAATTTGCTTCATTTTTTCTGTTTACTGATGATTACTAAAAATGGAAAGAAATGGCTAAGTAACCTATAATGTTGGCTTGCCTGGCAAGTGTGATGGTAGGCGTTATCACGGTCTCGATGGTGGAAAAATTTGGATCATGTCAAGTTTGTATCAGAGCACTGGGTTGCCTAGGTCTGAAAATTCACGAACAAGCTTAATAGAGTCTGAGGGATTGGTACAGAGACGTCTGTGCTTCTCCCCTAGAGGCTACAGTTTTTAGGAACAATTTAACTTCTATTCTTCTCTATCGTGAGATTTGATCTCTCAATGCTAATTGAACTCCCTACTCTTATACTTCGCAGGTGGAAAGAACACGTGCCACTTTATCAGCTGTGCAACAGCTAGAGCCCCTAGTGGCATATCTTTAAAGGGGTAGAGGACGAGGCCGAGGCCATGCTAGATGCCAGTGCAGGGGCACGGCTCAGCCTGTAGCTTAAGTTGTGGCACTTGCGGCGGAGCCTCAGGTAGTTTGATGCGGAGGTTCCAGCCCAGACCATTCCACCAGGGCCAAATTCGGTTCCAAGGGTGTTCATCGCTACCCCGGTACTTCAGGATGATCTGGTCCGTCTAGTGGGCCTTGTGGTGAATGTTGCTCACACCGGCACATTTCCTGTAGCACCAACCACCTCTCAGGCTGGGGAAGGAGTTCAGACTCCCACTACTCATACTCCGGAGCAGATGGCTCCTTAGTTGTAGACTCCAGCAGCTCAGCCAGCTAGGGCAGTTCTGCCGGGTGTTGCAGCACAACTTGGTAATAGATCAGCTCTGTCTTCTGAGGCTTTATTGATATTGGAAAAGTTCACCAAGCTCTTTCTAATTCATTAAAGTGGGGAAACTTCTAAGGACCCACAAGATTATCTTGACCACTACCATGAGATGCTGCGGAACATAGGGATAGTGGAGACCAATGGGGTCGACTTTACTGTGTTTCAGATAATAGGGTTCGCCAATAGATGGTGGAATGACTTTGTATTGACTAGACCAGCTGGGTCGCGTGCTTTGACTTGGGACCAGTTCTCTCAGATATTTCTTAAGAAGTTCCTTCCAATTACATTGAGAGAGGACTATCGCAGGCAGTTCAAACGTCTCAAGTAGGGCAGTATGTCGATCACTCAGTATGAGACCCGCATTATTAATTTGGACCGTCATGCTCTTCTTATACTTCCTACCGAGAGAGAGAGGGTGAGGAGGTTTATTGAGGGACTTGCTCAGCCTATTATATTGTAGATAGATAAGGAGACTGAGAGAGAGATTTCCTTCTAGGATGCAACCAATATTGCCAGACGAGTTGAGATGGTTATAGCTAAGGGGAGTGGTTAGGGGTCTGACAAGAGGCCACATCACTCTGGTGGATTCAGTGGGGCTTCATCTGGATGTCAAGGTACTTCGGACATCCCATAGAGCTTCATAGAGTCATAGTCTTTATGTACCTTTTTTGGGCCAGCTAGCTTATAATGCACCACCAACTCCTATCAGAGCACTTTCTTTTTAAAGTTATCATCGCAGTCTGTTTGCTCGTCCGGGTCAGTCTTAGTTTTCACAGCCATAGTATTAGCATGGATGTTTTGAGTGTGGTGATTATAGGCATATTCGGAGGACCTATCTGAGATTAGTGGGCATTCTACCACATCAGCAGAGTTCTCGTGCCATGATTCTAGCACTGGGAGGGGCACCGCCTGCTCAGCCTGCTAGAGGTAGGGGCCAGGGAGTAAGAGGTAGAGGTGAGGACACTAGAGGTGGAGTTTAGGTCATTAGATGTGGAGGCCATGCTGCTAGAGGTAGAGGCCAGCCAGCAGAAGGCCGTCCAAGGGATATGGTTCAGAGTGGTGGGGCCAAACCCCAATGTTATACTTTCCTAGCCAGGGCTGAGGTTGAGTCATCCGATGCTATTATCATGGGTACTATTTCAGTTTATAGTAGAGATGCTTCAGTTCTATTTGATCCAAGGTCTACATGCTCCTATGTGTCATCTTACTTTGCTTTATAGTTGGTTCCCTCGTGATTCTTTGAGTTCTCCTGTGTATGTGTCCATAAAGGTAGGGGATTCTATTGTTTTAAATCGTGTCTATCGCTCATATGCGGTTATTATTGGGGGTCTTGAGACTAGCGTAAATCTCATACTTCTTGATATTGTCAATTTTGATGTCATCTTGGGGATGGATTGGCTGTCATTTTATCCTGCCATATCAGATTTTCATGCAAAGACCCTAACCTTAGCCTTACCTGGGTTGCCTCGATTAGAGTGGAGAGGGACTCTTGGTCATTCTACCAGTTGGGTTATATCTTATATAAAGGCTCAACGTATGGTCGGGAAGGGGTGTTTGGAATATTTGGCTTATGTTTGTGATTTCAGTGCGGAGGTTACTTCCATGGACTCTGTACCAGTTGTTCGAGAGTTTCCAGAGGTATTTCCTGCCGACCTGTCGGGGATGCCACCCGACAGGGATATTGACTTCTTTATTCATTTGGTTCCGGGCACTCAAACCATTTCTATTCCTCCATACCGTATGGCCCAGCCAGAGTTGAAGGCGTAGTTGCAAGATTTGCTTGATAAGGGATTTAATAGACCCAATGTCTCTCCTTGGGGTGTGCCCGTGTTGTTTGTAAAGAAGAAGGATACATCGATGAGGATGTGCATAGATTATCAGTAGTTGAAAAAGTCACCATCAAGAAAGTACCCATCGCCGAGGATTGATGACATTTTTTATCAGCTTCAGGGTACCAAGGTGTTTTCAAAGATCGATTTGATGTCTGGCTACCATCAGTTGAGGATTAGGGCATCCGATGTCCTTAAGACGTCTTTTCGGACTCGGTATGGGCATTATGAGTTTCTAGTGATGTCATTCGGGCTGACAAATGCCCTAGCGACGTTCATGGATTTGATGAACCCGATGTTCAAACGCTATCTGGATTCCTTTGTGATTGTTTTTATTGATGATATCTCGATCTACTCCCGCAATGGAGAGGAGCATGAGAAATATATTTGAACCATTCTTCAATTTCTGAGAGACAACCAATTATATGCTATGTTTTCAAAATATGAGTTTTGATTGAGTTCAATTGCTTTCTTGGGTCACGTTGTATCAACACAAGGTATTCAGGTGGATCCTGAGAAGATTGAGGCCGTTCAGAATTTACCATGACCTACTTCAGCAATGGAGATCCGTAGTTTCTTAGGTTTGGCGAGTTATTACCGTTAATTTGTGGAAGGTTTTTTATCTATAGCAGCCCCGTTGACTAGTTTGACTCAAAATGGTGCCCAGTTCAGATGTCAGACAAGTGTGAAGCGAGATTTCAGAAGCTCAAGAGAGCTTCGACTATGGCACTGGTATTGGTGTTATCCACGGGTTCATGATCATATACAGTATATTGTGACACCTCTCGTATTGGACTTGCCACGGTATTGATGCAAGGTGGCAAGGTTATTGCATATGCTTCACCACAGCTAAAGGTTCACGAGAAGAATTATCTTGTACATGAATTTGAGTTGGCAGCCATTGTTCACGCACTGAAGATTATGAGGCACTAACTATATGGCATGTTGTGTGAGGTATTCACGGATTATAAGAGTTTGAAGTATTTGTTCAAGAAAAAGGAGCTCAATTTGAGGCAAAGAATGTGGTTGGCACTATTGAAATACTATGATATCACCATCTTGTATCATTCCAGGAAGGTCAATATGGTGGCTGATGCTTTGAGTAGAAATTCATCTAGTATGGGCAGCCTTGCGTACATTCTAGTTGGTGAGAGACCGCTCTCATTATATGTTTAGGCCCTAGCCAATCAATTCGTGAGGTTGGTTGTTTGTGAGCCCAGTCATGTTTTAGCTAGCACAGTCACTTGGTCTTCTTTGTTTGAGCGTATTAGGGGGCGGCAGTATGATGATCCTCATTTGTTTGTCCTTAGGGACACAGCACGGCACGGTGATGCCAATCAGGTTACGATTGGAGATGATACAGTTTTGAGGATGCAGGGTCGTGCTTGTGTGCCTAATATGGATGGACTTCGTGAGTTGATTCTAGAAGAGGCTCACAGTTCCCGGTATTTTATTCATTCGGGCACAGCCAAGATGTATCAGGACTTGCGGCAGCATTATTGGTGGAGGAGGATGAAGAAAAATATTATTTCATATGTAGCTCGGTGTCTAAATTTTCAGCAAGTAAAGTACGAGAATTAGAGACCTAGTGGTTTGCTTCAAAAGATAGAGATTCCTGAGTGGAAGTGGAAGCGTATCACTTTGGATTTTGTTGTTGGACTACCACGGACTCAGAGGAAGTTCGATTTAGTTTGGGTTATTATGGATAGACTGACCAAGTCAGCGCATTTCATTCCTGTGGAAGTTTTCTATTCTTTGGAGCAGTTGGCAGAGATTTATATCCGTGAGGTCGTTCATCTTCATGGCTTTCTCGTGTCTATCATTTTTATCGAGGTACAGAGTTTACCTCGCACTTCTAGAGGGTAGTACAACGTGAGTTGGGTACGCGAGTTAAGTTGAGCACATCATTTCATCCTCAGACGGACGGATAGTCCGAGGGTACTATTCAGATCTTGGAGGATATGCTTCACGCATGTTTTATTGACTTTGGAGGTTCTTGGGATCGGTTATTGTCTTTAGCAAAGTTTTTCTACAACAACAACTATTAGTAGATCATCCAAATGGCTCCCTATGAGGCGTAATATGGTAGATGGTGTCGATCGCCGGTTGGATTGTTTGAGCCGGGGGAGGCTCGATTATTAGGTACAGATTTGATACAAGATGCCTTGGATAAGGTTAAGACCATTGAGGATATACTTCATATAGCTCAGTCCAGGAAGAAGAGTTTTGCTGACATTAAGGTTTCGTAATATGGCATTCATGGTCGGAGAGAGAGTGTTGCGTCGGGCATCGCCCATGAAGGGTGTAATTAATTTTGGAAAGAAGGGCAAGTTAAGCCCTAGGTATATCGAGCCTTTTGATATCCTTGAGTGAGTGGAAGAGGTTTCCTACAGACTTGCATTGCCACCAGGATTATCAGTGGTACGTACAGTATTCCATGTGTCCATGATTCGAAACTATCACGGCGATCCATCCCACGTGCTAGATTTCAGCACTGTCTAGATGGACAAGGATATGACCTACGAGGATGAGCCACTAGCTATTCTAGAGCAATATGTTCGTCAGTTGACATCGAAGAGTTATCCTTCGGTTCAAGTACAGTGGAGAGGTTAGCCTGTTAAGGCAGCTAGCTTGGAGTCCAAGTCCGATATGTGGAGTAGATATCCCCGCCTTCTTTCCAGCTCAGGTACTTTTCTATGTTCGTTCAAGGACGAACGGTTTTTTGGAGGAGGAGAATGTGATGTCCCAAAATCTCATCTTGTGATTTAAATTAAATTCTACATGTTGAGGTCTTAAAACATCATTTTATCCATCCTTTATTTGCGTGCCCAGTCCGAGCGTGATTCTGGAAAGCTTCTATGTTGAAAGTTGATGAAAATAATAATTTTTGCCTTTAAAAGTTAATTTATTTTACTTTAGTCAACGTTTTGAGAAAACGGATCCGGACTCATGTTTTCACAGTCCTGGTGGGTCCATATCAAAATATGGAACCTGGGCGTATGCCCAGAATCGGATTCAGAGGTCCCTAGCCCGAGTTTTGAATTTTTGTTAAACATTGTAAGCCTGAAAATTTAATTGGTTTTAAAAAATTGCTAATGTTTGATCTTGTTGGCATCAGGTCTGTATTTTGGTTCTGGATCCTGGTACAGGTTTAATATAATATTTAAGACATGTTTGTGAAATTTGGTGAGTAATAGAGTTGGTTTGACATGATTCGGGCGTCTGGTTGAGAAAGTAGAAATTTCTATGTGTTCTTGAGAATTTCATTTGATTTGGTTCTAAATTCGTAGTTCTAGGTGTTATTTTGGTGATTTGATCTCACGAGCAAGCTTATATGATGTTTTAAGACTTGTGTGCATATTTGGTTTGGAGTGACGAGGGTTCGGGTGAGCTACAGATAGCCTACGGAGTGTTTTGAACTTAGAAAATTTTGGTGGTATGCTTGAGGTCTACAGACTTTGCAATTGCAAGGTCTGGCTCGCAAATGCAAGCCTCACATTTGCTGTTATAACCCATATCCACACGCGTTAGTTCATTCCATATGTTAGTTAACACAAATCCAATAAGTAATTATCCT
>MU712656.1:429-13270 GCA_026770625.1 Nicotiana glauca
ACACCTTCTCCCGGGTTAACAGAATTCTTTACCCGGATTTTTGGTTCGCGACTGTTAAACAGAGTCAAACCCTTCCTCAATTCGGGATTCATACCGGTGACTTGGGACACCATAAATCTCCCAAGTGGCAACTCTGAATCTTAAATAAAAACGAATCCCGTTTCGATTGTCCTTAAATTGGAAAAACTCCTTCTTTATTATATCCCTTTCCCGGGGTGTAGATAAAGCCTTTCGGAAAAAGGAGGTGTGACACAAAGGTGCTTGAATGTGGTTATTATTGGCCATCGATCTACCAAGATGCAAATCAAATGGTCAAGGGATGCGATTTATGTCAAAGACAAGGGTCAATGTCTAAAAGACATGAGATGCATATTAAATTTGTACTGGAGGTCGAGATCTTTGATGTATGGGGGATAGACTTTATGGGCCCTTTTGTGAGTTCTTATGGAATGACCTACATCTTGGTGGTTACCTAATAATGAAGCAAAGAGTGTGACCATATTCTTGAAGAAGAACATATTCACATGATTTGGTACCCCAAGGGCCACCTTGAGTTATGGTGGTTCTCATTTCTGCAACAAGGCTTTCGCCGGGATGCTTGAAAAATATGGTGTAAAGCACAAGGTGGCCACACCCTATCATCCTCATTCGAGTGTTCAAGTTAAAGTTTTGAACATAGAGATAAAAACATCCTAGCAAAAGTTATCAATGCAAACAGGACCGACTGGTCAAGGAAGCTAGATGATGCGTTGTGGGCATATCGCACAGCGTTTAAGACCCCTATTGGAACTTCACCGTACATGTTGGTTTTTGGCAAAGCGTGTCACTTGCGAGTTGAGCTTGAACACAAAGCCACATAGGAATTGAAGAAGTTGAATCTTGACTGGCCAAGGCTGCTAATTTGAGAATGACACAACTCAATGAGATGGAGGAATTCCGTCTCCATGCCTATGAGAGTGCAGCCATGTAGAATGAGAGAATGAAGTTTGTCCATAATAAGAAGATCTTGAAGTGGGAGTTCAATTATCGTGACATGGTCTTACTCTTCAATTCAAGACTTGGGAGTTCAATTATCGTGACATGGTCTTAATCTTCAATTCAAGACTCAAGTTATTCTCGAGAAAAACCAAGTCCAAATAGTCTGGCCTGTTCAAATTTGGGAGTGTGTCCCCTTTTGGTGCTATTGAACTTGAGTCGGAGGATGGGACTCGAACTTTCAAAATGAATGGTCAACGAGTAAAGAATTACCTCGGTACCACAGGAGAAAGGCATTTTATAGAACAATTTGATCTAAAGGATAGTGCAATAGCAATCCACACTAAGGAATAATTCAAAAAGGGGTCAATTGCATTGTGCCGCAATGCCAAATCAACGCTTCTTGGGAGGCAACGCATGTGTGGTAACACTCTTTTGTCATTTTTTCTTATTTTTTATCAACGTAGTTTAGTTTGAGCAAGTTGACATGTGTGCTAGAGTGCAGGTAGTCCAAAAATATCATGAACAAGGTCTTAGTGCTGAAGAAATTAAAAGAAAGAAAGGTCCATAATTGGCGACAACTATGCGATCGCATATGTGGTCTCATAATAACTATGCTAACTGCATAGTCCTCGCATACCCAGGCAGAGAAATTGGTTACATTGGTTTTCAATTATGCGATACGCCTTTTATTTATGCGGCCCACATAACCACTTTGTGAACGCATATTGCATCGCAAAGTGAGTTTAGGCTGCCCAGTCGTTAGTCCATTGCACAACACACATGCGACCGCATACTGTGTTATGCAACTGACTTAAGCATCGCAAATCTTCTAGGTATAAAATCGTAACTCTCCGTATTTATAGTCCTCACTCTATTCACACACTCACGCTTAAAAATCAATCAAAACAACAAAAAAAAACAAAGAAAATCTTGTTACCAGCTAAGGAAGAAAAGAGAAAGGATCAAAAAAGAATTAGTACTCACAAGGAAAGGAATCCATTTCTCACAAAGCATATCTGGCTTCTAGTATGTTCTTCCTTCTCCATCTCTTCTTTGTGATGTACCTACCTTCCTGAAATCTGAGCTCAGATTGGTCACTTCCTCGATCCCTTAAATTCCCCCTAAGTATGGTAGCATATTAGTGAGATTGTGGTTGAATGACCATGTGTGAGTTGTTGAGGAAACAAAAAGGGGGAAGTCTAAGTACCTTTTTCCCTCCTAACTCGTTGGATTAGGATGTGACCAAAAAGGGGGAAGTCTGATTACCCATCTCTTGTTGAAATTGAATATATGGCAATTACAAAGATAAGTGGGTAGAAATAGGGGGCACTGTTCTGATGAAGAGGATGATCTTTGCGGGCTGCATAGTTACTTTGCTGTCCACAAAGTCATCACATAAGAACCCTAGTTGACCTAATGTAAAAAGGGTTATGCAATTGTTTTGTGATCACAAACCCTTTATGTGATCTGCATACATGTCGTATAGTGAGGCATTTCATTGTTCTTTCTGGCTTTAAGAAATGCGACCACTTTGCGGTTGCATAACCACATATCTGGTTGGTTCTGCAATCGCATAAATATTGTTGACTTTATGATTGTGTATATCTACGATGGGTTTGCGGTCCGTATTGTTGATATGCGATCGCATAACCCATCGCATTGTTTACTAATTTCTTCCTTTTGTCTCTAATGTATTTCCTATGCTGGTTCACTCACTCCCACATTGTTTCATCAACAGGACTGGTACCAAAGAAGTATAATCCAACGAAATCACCGCCCATTCGTAGAAATAAAAGGGCTGCCAATCCTACCCAACAAGCAAAACTAGCAAAACATCAGCGAGCTCAGGAAATTCGCATTACTACTGAGCACTCCTCCCAGTCTGACGATGAGGACTCATAGAGTGACCTCGGGCCTTCTATTGATCTACAAGATGATGTACAAAGGAAGATAGAGGAGGATCTTGATCTCCGATTTGAGGTCAAATGCTCCATAGATCTATATAAAGATGGCTCTCAAAGAGAAAAATTCTCGGGGAGAAGCAGTTGAGTTTAAATGGCCTATCGGAGAACTACCCTCATATAATTGAGAACATCAAGCAAAAGAAGTGGGAATTCTTGATTGAGGTCCCAAATTAATACAATGAGACTACTGTGAGGTAATTTTATGCTTCATATGGTGCCTCAAGTAATGTTGAACAAAAGAGAAACGGGATATTTGCAAACTCTGTCCTAGTTTGAGGGGTCCAAGTTTTTTGTAGTGATTCGACTATCGATGACCTGTATTTTTAGGGTTGGAGGTCAGGCACAGCTGATTATGATGCTAAGGTAGCTAACAAGAACAACGAGCATGCCTGGATTACCTCTGTCATAGCAAAGGGGACACCAACCTAGATTGACCCTAAACACAACATTTACAAGGAGGATCTCACATGGGCGGGTCGATATTAGCTCAGCTTTGTCAAATCCTGTCTAATGCTGTCTAGGAATGAAACAGACATCAATATTGAGAAGGCACTCCTTATTGCATGCATCATGACAAGCATAAATATTGATGTGTGAGAGATTATATTCCGCGAGCTGGGAATCAGAGCAAACCAGAAACAAACATCATTTCGTTTCCCCTGTTTGATCACTACTCTCTGCCAAGTTGTAAATGTGCCTCCTCTACCTAAGCATGATAAACTAGAGAAAGCTCTAAAAGACATCAACATCATAAGAATCAATAATGCAGCAGATAAAGAAATTGCAACTCAATCAGAGACTCACATTCCTCCTCCAGCAGACATAGAAGCATCGGAGGCCCCAGCACTGTCTGATACCTCTTAGGCCCCATCTACCTCCACAGGTATGCTACAACACTCCACTGCGCAGCCTCAAGTCCATTTAGCATCTCTTTCCAAGCTGAGTCTGCTAGCTCAGCACGCCAATACTAAGGTAGACCGACTGATAAAGTAAAGTCCCAACCTCATTAGACAAGCATTGACCCTTGTCCAATCCTCAGTAAGTGTTATTCAATAGCAACATAAAACTTATAAGGCTTGCCTCAAGTACTTTGAAGTGCGTCTTGAGAAGGTTGAGTGGGGAGAGGTTGGAGGTATGCCTCATCTCAGGGAATTCTTGAGAAGTTTGAGCAGGGTGCTGGCACGTCCGTTTTATGAATGAACTTTGATTTCATAACCCTGATGACAGCTCCAGAGACAAAGTAGCGAGACCTCAAAGGCTCAAGCTCCTCTTGTCCACATTGATATTCCTTCAGATGAGAAAGACGGAGATACTAAGGAGTCCGATGAGGAGGATTCAGGAGATGAGGAAACAGATGCACTGGTAGAGGATACTAAGGGTCATCACGACAAGGGTAAGTGGGTTGTTGTTTCTACGAGGGCACGTGATAAAGATGAAGAAAATGTGCAGATAGAAATTGCATATCTGCTAGCAGATATGGTCGCCAAGGCACTTCCATTGATACTTCAACCTTCACCGGGTGAGGCTAGCTCCCAGACACCAGATCCAGCCTCACAACAGGTGGAGCTTCCTGTTCTACCCTTATAGCAGTTGGAGCATCTTGCTCTAGCCGTGGAGGACACTACTCAGTTCAAGGTTCCACCAGCTGCAGCTTCAGTACCAGTAGATGATCCCACAGCCTCCCCAGATGCTTCAGCTCCTCCTTGCACCTAGTGCGCCCCAGAAAGTCCCTGAGCTTCATTTTTGCTTTAAATATGCATTGGGGACAACGTATGATTTTTTGTTGGGGGTAGGGTAGTTATGGTCATGTCTTTGTACCCCATGTTTTGTGTAAATATGGTTTTGTATCACAGGTTTGTATATAAATTCTTGTACCTTAGCAATGAATTCCCTTTGGTTTTTCTTCGCCGGGTTCTTTTCCAAGGGTGTAATATTAGAACAACAGTAGTAGCATGAAATGTTTTGACTTATTTGGTATTGACTCTTGTAGATTCAATCATACGATAAAATGTGTAAACAAATGGTACCCTTCCGTCGTTTGCATCTATATAAACAAAATATATGTTTGGTTAGTCATTCTTGTGAATTTGAGGCTCGCTCTCTGACTATATGCTTATTCAGAATCTTACATATCTTGAGATGAAATTTTTTAGTTGCCTTGTGTCACTTGAGGGTTGAAACTATGTTGAGTTGAACAATTCATGCATTGTGAGTGAGTGAGGATTTATATAAATAATGCACATGTCTAACTTGTGATGTCTATAACTTGCCCGGTTGGTTTCTGAGTACAATTCTCATGTTAATGATTGGTTGCTGAAATGATCTTAGGCTCTCTTTGTGACTACTAGCCAGTTTTGCCTAAATTGACCTCCCTGATATATTAATTATCCTAGTTACCCCATTGTTTCTTTAACCTTTCATTGGCTACCACATTACAACCCTTTACCCCTTTTGTGAAATCATTTCATCTTTTGAACCCACCGCTCCTTGAATAGGTAAGGATGAGGCTAAAAGCCTAAGTTGGGGGTGCCGTTACAAAGTGAAAATTGGTAAGGTTTACTACTATGTTTAGAGAGAAGAAAAAAAGCAATAACCTCAAGTTGTGTATATAACGAAATGCAAGCTCGAAAAAGAATAAAAATGTTTATATATGAGAAAAGAGATAAAGAATGGAGTCTTTAGAAATGGAAGAAATACTTTGAGGTTGTTCTAAGTTGGTAACCCGAGGTAAATAAGTGGTATGTAGTAAAGGAGCATAATGTATGTAGAGTTCAAGGAGGGTATAGCCACTACATTCCCAAATATTTATCCAACACGTCCCAAAGCCTACATTCTAACCCGTGAAAAGTCCTTAGTAATCTACAGTCAATCATTCATGAGATAGCAATGTTAAAATAAGGGAGCGCATAAGGACTGATACTTGTAGCATGTAGCTTTCATTCCAAGCGTTAGAGTGTGTTGATTTCATCCCATGTACATATGTGTGAGTGGGGATTTTCTTTGTTGTGAGCGTGCATGAAGTGTAACACTTAGCAGAAGCTAAGTTCCTGAAGTAGAAAACAAGTGCACTTAGTTGTAAACAGCATTTTGTCATTTTGGTCGAGGCTCTAAGGTCACGAGTTGATTAGCCAAATGGTTAAGTGATAAGTTGTCTTCCAAGAAGGGTAAATAAATGAAGTTACATGCTTGTTAGTCGTCAGTCAAAACCATCTACAGTCATTACTATTTTGTGGCTTGTGTGAAATAGAAGTAGAATAGAATGGAATAATTTTATTTTAGTTGCTTGAGGACAAGCAAGAGTTTAAGTTGGGGTGTTGATGTGCAATAGAATTTCGGCACATTCGATGCCAATTACTTAGATTTTAACTCGTCCTTTAAAGCATTTTTGGTTAATTCTTATCAAGTTTGGTTATTTTGTAGTTCATGAGCTTGAAGATCAAAAAGCATGGAAAAGAAGTCAAAAGTCACAAAAGAATGGAAATGCTACAAGTATGCGACCGCATAAGTCACATGCGGACCGCATAAGTCACATGTAGATCGCAAACTGAAGCAGACATTTTGGCCGATTGAAGAGAAGAATATGCGGTCGCATTACACTTTTGTGAGCCGCATAATGATCGCATAATCCCAGAAGAAGAAGCTTCTCAACATGATTTGCGATGGCATATGTGGTCGCATAACCCACATGCAGACTACATAATTGATATGCGGTGGAAGCTGGAACTGGTGACTTATAAGTCTGCGATGAGAATGGAGATTTTGCGGATAACATATGTGGTATGCGATCATTATGCGGTCGCATAAGCTGTCTGAAGGGACATTTTTGTCCGGTTTGGATCACGACGTTTGGTCCACTATAAAAGAATAACTAGGGTTCTTGTGGGTCATTCAAGTCTGAAAAAGGTCCTACATAGAGAGCATTGAATACTCCATTAATTTGTAAGCTTGTGACTAAGGAAACTTGTACTTTTATAAGTTTTATTGCCTTATTAAATACTTTGTTCTTGTATTTTAGCATGACTAGCTAGGTTTAAATACTAAGGTTGTGGACCCTAGATGGGTGCAATGTTAATGGGTGTTTAACTTTAAATATATATGTAATGGTTTGTTGATATTTATCCAATTCTTGTTCTTTATTTATAGTTGGTGGTTGAAAACATTAATCTATTCCATTTTACCCTTTCTTTACTTGGAAAAATGGGTTAGGGTTTGGTAGAATTGAATGTCACAAACTCAATACTTTAAATTTTATTTAATAAAATCACTGAGGAATAAGTGGGTTATACTTGGCATAGATTTGTTATTCTTAAATTTCAACACTTTTATATTTGGGAAAATCATAAAGGGAAAATACTAACCATATATTGAAAAATATTGGGTAGTCATTCAAAAATCATTTGCATATCAAAAGGTCTTCCATTAGAAATATATCATATTAACACCGATAGCATTACATTTCATTGACGGGGACACAACCTTGGTATCCTTAATAAAATCCTTTACATTCTCATGAAAAAAATTAGTTAACATCTTAATTCACAACTATACCCTTCTCTTGTTACGTTAAAAGGAATAGAATTGCGACTTAAGTCAAGTGACACACTACTCGAGTAACCTTTTCATGCCTATTCCATGTGGGATTCGACCCCAAACTTGTTTGGTTTTTA
This sequence comes from Nicotiana glauca, assembly GCA_026770625.1. NCBI lineage: Eukaryota > Viridiplantae > Streptophyta > Magnoliopsida > Solanales > Solanaceae > Nicotiana > Nicotiana glauca. The sequence continues at coordinate 8,039 of MU712656.1, forward strand.
TATTTGACACTGACCGCCTTGCACTATTTAATTAAAGTGTAATTTGAGCATATCACATGGCTAAATGAGATTAAGGTCGTACCACCAACATATCGCCAACTTGTGAGATTCCTAACTGCAGAGGGAATGAAACAAATAAGAGGAGATAAACCAACAGCAAGGGAGAAGAACCCGGTATCGGTTTCCAGCAGTAAGGGGAAGGAACATGTAGGATAGCGATTACAGGAACCTATGCCTGCTGCCAAACAAGAAGAAGATCACAAATGGGAGGAGCTATCGAATTCGCACCGATTGACAAAATATTTTCAAGTACCAAAAGAAATGGACGCATACAAACCCACGATGGAAGAACTCTAACAAGTGGCACTATTTGAAAGTTTCTAGAGAGGAAGTTACACTTGGGGACATGGCTAAACCCCGAGCTCAAGTTAGGATTTATTGAATTCCATAAACTAACATTGATTGTTTTGCATGGTTGCACACGGATATGACAAGTATCCCGCTAGAGGTGTCCGTGCACAAGCTAAGGATGTACCCAAGCATCTTGCCGGTAAGTCAAAAGAAGCACCCAATTGTCGATGTCAGAAATAGGTTTGTTAAAGAAGAGGTAACTCGATTGCTCGATATTGGTTCAATTGGGGAGGTAAAGTATCTTGACTGGTTAGCTAACGTAGTAGTGGTTATGAAAAATGATAATAAATTCTATATTTGCATAGATTATAAGGATTTGAATAAAGTTTGACCAAAAGACTCATTCTCGGTACCAACCATTGATCAAATGATTAATGTTATGGCTGGACAAAGGTTGATGAGTTTCCTTAATACCTATTTTAGGTAAAACCAAATTAAGATGAACCCGGATAACCAGCAAAACTCTTTGTTCATAAAAATCTTTGGCACATATTGCTATAATGTGATGTCCTTCGAGCATAAAAATGTCTGAGCCACTTATCAGGGGCTCTTGAACGAAATGTTCGAAAAGTGAATAAGGAAAACCATGGAAGTATACATATATGATGTGTTGGTTAAGTCTTTGTATATATGTGACTGTTTGAAACGCCTCTAGGAAATCTTTGATATCCTCAAAAAGAACAACATGAAGCTTAACCCCGAAAAGTATGTGTTCGGAGTTAGCTACGGTAAAATTTTAGGTTCTCTGGTGTCACAAAGGGGGAGAGAATTCAATACCGATATTCTAGAACAGCAGACAAATGTAAAGTCGTCTAAAGACTAACAGGAAGCTTAGGACTAATTTTTAGTGCCACCCGATATATGTGGTGACAATATTTCCTATGCCGAATCTCCATCACAAACCTGAGTTGACAGGCAGGCTGGCCAAATGGGCAGTCGAAATCAGTGAATTTGATATCGAATATAAATCGAGGACTCCGATCAAAGCACAGGTTTTGGCCTACTTTGTGGCCAATTGCAGTCTCCGTAGTTTGGACCTTATTCACGGACGAAGCTTCCAACGTGAAAGGGTCTAAGCTCGGGATAGTCCTAATCATGACCTCAGTAGAAGTCTTGAGGAAGTCCATAAAAATGTTCTCATGACTAACAAGGAAGTCGACTATGAGGCTTTGATCGCAGGACTTGAACGGACTAGATTCCGAGGTCATTGAAATCAATGTGATTCCCAACTAGTGGTAAATCATGTATATGGGAGCTTCGATACCAAGGAGGAACGCATGCAATAACATGTGGTTAAATTCCAAACTTAGGTCACATGGTTCAGGGAATGGTCGTTCACCCACAACCCAAGAGAAGAGAATGCAAAAGCATATGCGTTGGCTAATTTGGGCTCATCCACGGAAATAAAGGGATCAGATTTCGGTACAGTCGTATAGCTCATGCACTCGGTACTTGATATAGATGGTTATTATGAAGTGAATACAACCAGCCTAGTTTAGGGCTGGAGGAATGAGATCATTGATTACCTCGAGCACGACAAGCTGCCCGAAGACCCGAAGGCATCCCGAGCACTCAACACCAAAGCAACTCATTCTAGCTTTTGGGGAGGACAGTTATATAGAATTTCGTTCCAAGGTCCCTTTGCTCGATGTTTAGGAGCCTCTAATTCTAATTACGTCACGAGAGAGGCTCATGAAATAATTTGCAGGAATCATTCGGGAGAAGATTCGTTGGTGTTAAAATTAGTTAGGTCATGATAGTATTGGCCCCCAAATGTAACAAAATTCTGTGGCTTTCATTAAAAAATATGATAAGTGTCAACACCATGCACCGTTAGTGCACCAACCGATAGAACTGCTGCATTCGGTACAATCCCTACGGCCATCATGAAACGGGGAATGAATATAGCCGGGCCGCTATTTTCGGCTCCCAAAAAGGTAAGATTTCTTTTAATTTTGACTGATTACTTCACTAAGTCAGTTGAAACAAGTCCTTACCAGAAAATGGGTGACGCAAAGTCTTCGATTTCCTATGGATAAACATAATTTTCCATTTCGGAATACCGAAGGAGATTGCTTGCGACAAAATTCCTTCGAGGACTTAAAAATTAAAAGAATCATGCCTTCGTCATACCATCCGACAAAGCGAAATCAACCAATAAGGTGATTTATCAAAACGTCAAAAAAAAGGTTGGAAGCTTCAAAAAGCTTGTGGCCCGAAGAGTTACGGGGAGTGATATGGGCATACTAGATGATGGCCAAGTCAAACACGAGAGAGACACCTTTCTCTTTCATGTACAGTCAAGAAGCTTTAATCCCGATGGAAGTAGGAGAACCGACCTTGCGGTATAACTGGTCGGACGAAGAATCAAACAACGAAACATTGTTGGTCAAATTAGAACTGCTTGATGAATACATGGACTTGGCGTAGATAAGGATGGTTGCCCAGAAACAAATAATAAAAAGGTAATATACCGAAGGGACAATCTCCTTTATTTCAAAGTGGGAGACTTGTTTTTTAGGAGACTGACTCAAAACACCAGGGAACTCAACGCATAACAGCTGAGCCCAATATGGGAAGGCCCCTACCGAGTTCTAGCTATTATCGGAAAGGGATCATACGAACTAGAAAACAAAGATGGATTCAAATTATAAAAATAACTAGAACATGACTCATCTCCAAAGGTATTATTGCTTATGGGCATCACTTGTTCTGAAAGTATGTGTTGCACTCTTTTTCCCTTCACCTAGTTTTTATCCCATATTGGTTTTCCTGGAAATGTTTTTAATGAGGCAGTAATGGAAAGAATACTATCAAAGTAAGCATCATCAGCAAGGATAAGACCTATGAATGATAAGTCATTGAAACAGCAAACCACTACCGGAAAGTTAAATAGTCTTTGTCTCAGTGACAAATTCATAATGGGAAGCAAAACTTGCCATCGGATTAACTTCTATCCAACTTCTCGCGTGTGTTATTTCCGACAAGCCATTAGGGGTTGTTAGATATTCTTTTTCTCTATATAAAAGTTCCTAATGGGAAACAAAGCTTGCTATCGGACGAAAGATTATCCAGCCATTCACAAGTGGAATCCTCAAACAAGTAAAGCTCATAGTGTTCCAATTTGCATTCGAACACTAGAGGGGGTAATAGTGTGAGAATGTGGCAACCTCTTTCCACATAAATCGGGACTATGAGACACGGGAACAAATGTCTCATTAGGATCGGGGATTTCACGGCCAGCACCATAGAAACAAGTTGTACAAATAGATTTTGTAATCGAGCCTCCAACGCACGTATCTCAACAGCTTTTGCTTCTAAAGCTATTTTGTCAATCACGGGCAATAACTGATCCCACTCGGACTTGAGCTGTTCTTTATCAAAGATCAATTCTTGAAGCCCCTCGGATGTAAGGAAGTTGTCTTGCCAAGCAAATACCAAAGTTAAAAAACTTGTCATGACAAATCAAGAAAATAGAAAAACAAACAACAAAAGAGCAAGTTCGGTATTGGTATCGCATTGTGCATGGCAGTATTTAACAAACACTCTCCCGAAAAAGGGTGTATTTTCTTCTTATCCTTTTCAGAAGCCATCAGCTTCAGTTAATTAGCGAGTTCCACTGGCCAGGACAACAGATGGCACTTAGTATACATCAAGAGGGAGACACTCCTCCTCTTTCAGTGATCTGCATAAGGGGGAAAGTAGTTGTGCCACAAATCCCCGTGGCCTAGGGACTAGGGAGGAGGGACATCCTACTCTCAAGCATCTGCGGCTAGTGGGGTGATATAGCAGTAGTTGGTGATGAAGGTATAGCTGGCATGGAAGGAGATTAAGTTAATGGTGTTGTGGGTTCATAACCAACTGTCACAGAGGCAATGATGTTAGTTGGTTACTCACAAACCAAAGATGGAAGAGCCTTGGTACTCAGTCTTATAATACCAGGAGTAGAAACTGGGACAATAAAAGGAGAATTAGATTTATCCACCAAGTCAATTCTCCCCCAAAGCACTTGGGCATCATCCTCGATTGGGGTTATAGATCTTCAAATTGAGCATTCGGTTGAGCTGATGAATGAAGTTTTCTCCTTTATATGGAAGCCTCTTCATCATTGGCTTACCCATCATCATCAATAACCATAGTGGTTGCGGTTGGCTCGGGTGTGGCTTTCTTCACCTTTTTATTCTTGCCCTCCGATAGGAAACACTTGGATTGGAAGAAGGCACGATGGAACCGGTTCGGGAAAGAGCCTCCTTCAATAATCTTGCAGCCTCCGCGGGATTGACCAAAATGTCCTCCTCGTGGATGGAGATAGAAGCCTGAGTGAGACCTGAATCAAACAAAAAAGGCAGGGTTAGTAAGTTTCTTATGAACAAATATGAAATAAGAGTCAGTTTTACGAGTCCGTTTATCATGATTCTTGGCCCTACACCCGTACCTGGGGGGGCAATTCCCTCCACCAGTGGTTTTCGAGCATGGTGATGTCAAAATTCTTTTGAACCCACCGGTCCAGGCTTTCAAACACTGGTGGTGTCCACCGAGTTGCTGAAATAATGAATGGAGAAGGGTTAGCAATTAAATGAAAAAGCTTATTTTCTAAGAATAAGATATACTGTGGACTTATGTGAATGAGTACAAGAATAGGGGAAGTATGGAGTTGTAGCGAAGATAATGTACCTGGTAGAAACGATGAAAAACCTCTCTATCCATCCACGATCGTTGTCATCATCCATGTTGTTCAGCAACACATGGTGGCCAGGCTTGCCGAAATTGATTATTCCTACATGAAAGATGTTGGGGAGTAGAGGTTCATCATGTGAGCAA
>MDKF010542739.1:0-25320 GCA_026770625.1 Nicotiana glauca
ACCGCCTCCCGGGAAAAAGAATGTTTTTTTTTTTAATTTATATTTTCAGTTTTAGTTTTTTCATCTTTAGGTTTACAGGTTTCAAATTTTATAAGTTCCAAAGTTATGAGTTCGGAGGTTTATGTGTTTGGAAGTTTATGGATTTAGAAATTATAAAGTTTACATGTTTGAAAGTTCGCGATTTTGAAAGTTTAGCGGTTCGGAAGTTTATGAAATTTGTGAGTTCGGAAGGTTGTTGGTTTGAAAGTTTATAGCTTTATGTTTATTGTATCAAATTATTTATGAATACTCTTGAGAAGTAATTTTCCTTAATTTGTGTACCAAACACCAGAAAATGAATAAGATTACTATTTATTTTTTCAAAAAACATTTTTGTCCACGGAGAATATTTTTCTTTATACCAAATACACCCTTAGTATTTACACATAAATTCGTGCTTCACTTAGAAAGTATTGGACTTATAGTTATGCCAGATTTGCCGCAGAGTGGATTGCGATTTTATCCAACTTAACGTCCCATAGGCATAACTATGCGAGATTTTATCTCACACATATATATTTCTTCTATTTCCAAATTCCAGATTACCTATATTTAGGGTTACATCCGTAGCTTAAAGGAAAATGGTTTAAATTATTTATACTAAAAAAAAGAAAAATCACTTCCAATGCAATTTAGTTGGAGAGTAAGTTATCATTCTATGTTCAGGTCATATTAGTAGACTTCTTATGAAAAGTTATACCCCTCCGTTTCAACTTATGTGAGAGAGAAGATTTTTAAATTTATGACGAATTAGGTATATATATTTTGTGTAATTATAAATCATTACGTAAAGATTACTTCTTTCGGTTCATAAATAAGTGATCAATTTATTTTTTTTAAATTTTGGTCCAAAATAAGTGTCCATTTATATAATCAAGAAAAAACTCAATTTATTTTTCTAAAATTACTAAAACGTATGTATCCCTAAAAAGTCGTTTACTTCTCATATTTGAGAAGAGAAGTAAGTGCTACTATAACTATGCTGCAACATTTAATTAAAGGTAATTTAATCACACAACCTATTTTTGTCTAGAAATTAGTATTTCCTTAATGGATGTGCTCAAGTCAAATTAATCAATTATTGGAAACCGGAGGGAATTATTGTTTTCAAATAAGAAAATGAGTCATTCTTTTGGTCACATATAAAATATTGTTAGTATATTATACTCCCCTGTTACAGTTTATCTGAACCTATTTTCTTTTTGGTCCGTTCTAAAAAGAATGAACCCTTTCTAAACTTGGTAATAATTTAGCTTAAACTTATAATTCTACCCTTAATGAGAAGCTTTTACAACCACACAAATACTCTGGGCCCCTTTTTGAGCTGTTTAGGGCGAGAAATTTAAAAATAACCAGATTTACCACTGGTCGTTGAAAAATAGCCAAATTTCAAAAGTCATCGAAATTTAGCCACTTTAAATCTGAGCGAAAACACTGTTCAAAATTCGGAAAAATACGCCCACAAATTTTACGGGAGTTCGAGCATAAGTATGCTTGAACTCCCGTAAATTTTACGGGAGTTCCAGGATAACTATGCTGGAACTTCCGCAAATTTTACGGGAGTTAAAGCATAATTATACTGGAACTCCGGTAAATTTTACGGGATTTTACGGGAGTTCCAGCAAGTATAATTGTCTAGTATAATATAATGGAGTTTGGAGCACTGGTGCTCCAGTCTCCCGCAAATTTTAAAAGAGTTAGCAAAGTATACCGGTCCAGCATAATATGCTGGAGTTCGTACATAAATGCACCTGAACACCCGTATATTATACTGGACCGGTCCGTGTTGCAGCAAAATATTAGCTATTTTTCATTGACTTGGTAAATGCTAGCTATTTTTCATTGACCAGTGTAAAAACTGGCTATACCATGATATTTCCACTTGTTTAGGACAATAAATTTTAAAAATTTTTATTTTTCCTTGTACTTCGTGCCCAGTCAGACAAGTTCGTCCCAGTGAGACAAGTTCACGATAAATTGAAAGTTGTAACAGTCAGTAACTCAAAACACACAATTTAAAGTCGAAAAAGGATTTAAGTGAACAGGTCCATATTCCTTTTGTTAACTTCCGAACAGGTTAAACAATTATACTACAGCTGTACTTATCAAAAAGAGACACTACTAAAGAAAGAAATTACATCACAGCTTACAGTCACCTTTCAGCCATTGATTACAAAATCCAATTCCTTACCAAAAATCCTCAAGACAGCATCAGTCTCAGATTCCACCACTCCTTCTCTCTCAATTTGTCAATTTACAAAGGAAAAGACTACAATTTAAATTTTTAAAAAATCCTACTGACAACCTTATTATTATTAATAATTCTATTGATTCCTATATTAATGTCATGGCCTTGAAGCCTGGGAAGTTTTTTAGGAGGCATTCAATAGATGGTATGCAAAGAATTTTTTCCTTCTTTCTTCTATTTCTTTTATTGGCCCTTTTTCAAGATTTTTGTTTTTGTTTTTTTGTAGCATTCAGAACCAAGAAAGCCAATTCAGTGAGGAGTGAGAAAGCAGTGATGGGGAAGCGAGTGAAGTTTCAAGGTGTAAGTGAGGAATTGCAGAAGATAATTGATGCTAATATGGACAACGTGGATGCCAGACGTCGTGCTAGGGATGCTTTTAAGGATGTTCAGTTGTCAATTGATCATTGCCTGTTCAAGGTATTCTAACTTTTTCTAATTGAATATAACTGTATTTTTATGATTTAAGTAAAATTGAAAATGGTTAAATAGAGCGACATGGACATTGAGGATTCATATGGCCGACTCCAACTTGCTTGGGCTTGAATTAGTTGTTGTTGCTTGGGTTCAGTAGAAAAATATTCATGGTCAGCTTCAAAGTTTGTATTTTGATTGCATCTGATTGAATGGATTGGATACAGGAGAATTTATATAATCGACCCAACTAGTTTGCAATCGAGGTTTGGTAACTTATTCGAGAAAAGATAAGTTCGGATTGAGGCATAGTTACTTGTCAAAAAGAATGTTTAAGGCATAGTTGATTGATTGAATAATTGACTGGACCAGCTATTATGTTTTGCTGATGTAAGTAGAAGGCGCCCATCATTTAAGACGATGAGATTGATTATTGGCAACAGGGTTTTGCCTAAGTTCAACTGCAAAGGGATTGAACTAGTAGTATAGAATTTAAAATCTTGCTCTATAGACTGCTTGGTGGAGGTATTGCAACTCCTGCTTATTGAATAACTGTATTATTATAATAGAAAAAGATTCAAAGTCAGCTTTGAAGTTTGGATTTTGATTGCATCTGACTGGACGGAATAGAATTCATATAGTCGACCTTACTAGTTAGGAATGAGGTGTAGTTATCAGCAAATTAAATTCGGAATGAGGCGTAGTTACTTATAAAAGATGAAGTGTTTGATAATCGAACACTGGGTTTGTTGTTGTTGTTGTTGTTTGATAATCGAGACATGGTCGATTAATTGATTAATTGACTGAACAAACTGTCATGTTTTGTTAATGTCAGTAGAAGGCGCCCCTCATTTGACTAAGAGCTTGATTATTGGCAACATGGTTTTTGCTTAAGGTCAACTGCAAAGGGATTGAACCAGTATTGTGGAATCTAAAATCTTACTTTATAGACTGTGCGTCCTATTTAAATTTCCCCTCTTATCTTGATAGAATTGTATAAGTTTGGTGGATTGCAGATAGAGCATTCAGAATGCTCAAAAGTAAAAAAAAGGTTTCCGATGCCTATGCACACTTGCATATAATGAAGTATCTACAAATTGATCATCTCCAAGAGAAGGGATTCAAGCAGTTCAGTATTCATTGAAATTCACATATTGACCTTTAGCGATTGAAAGGGCATACAAGACTGACCATTCCCTATTTCTTTTCTTTAAGTAGACCTGTTTTCGTACGTGCAATTATCACCTTCTACATTACGCTAGTTGAGACAGTTGAGACTTTTATGAACGCTTTTCTTTACCTTTCTTGTTTTTTGTGTAATCACGGATAGCGCTCATATGGAACTGAATCCTTCAAGGAAGTGGCATGTTTCTTACTTGTTTTTTAATGTCGATTTAATGATTGCTTATTTTGCTTTTGCACAGATGCCACATGCTGGAGTGAAGATGAAGGAGGTAACACTTTTGCTCTTACACCCTCATTTTCCAGTCTTTTTGAAAATATTCTGATGGCTTCTTGTTGAAGCATCCTGTTTCTTAGCATAAACAAAAGGATCTCTTGTGTAATTAGTTTTCTGTGTACTTTCTAGTGCAGCTAGATTATGAACTTGCCTTCTTTCCAATTTTCTTCTTTTAGCTAATATGAGATATTTGTCCGAAGGGATACGGATTCCACAATCAGAGCTTTTAGTAAAATATTGGTTTTACTTCTTGTTTGGTGAATTGAGATCTATTATTGGAATGAAAGAATGACACATTAAGAAATTAATTGGGTGTGGTTGCCGTTCACACTTTTTTTTTATCGTTAGTTGCCTTTCTCTCTATTATTTATCTATTAACCTAATTTTCACTTTATTGTTCACTTTCTATTGATTAATATCCTTGGATAGGAAGTGATTACGCGTTGAAGTGATCAACTATAGAATTTATAGGTTATTCATACTAACCTAAATGCTTTTGTCATTCATTAAATTTTCATTGTCTGTAACGATAACTGTGAATCCTCCGGTAACATATCTTAAGAAAATTGAACCTTGTAAGGAAGAACTTCAAAAAATTCAGAAAAATAGAAATGTTGATGGACTGGATAGTTATAACGAGGGGTTTATTTCGTCATGATTATGGAGGATAATGTATATGAATATGTTAATTTTAGGACATCATATAAACTTGGTTTCCAAAACATTGACTAATTTATGAGAGATCTATTACTTTCAATGTGGTTAATGTCTCATGTAAATTATATGTGAGTATCACTTCCAAAATTTAAAGGGGAGAAGAGAATAACTCTGGAACGGTCTGTTTTTATTACAAAGTTTTAATTTTGTGAAACAAAATGGAATAATGGGGGTATTTATCTCAATCTCTTCAAAATGAATTGAAAGGGGTAATTTGAGAAGAATGACGTGATTTGCCATGAATAAAATGACAGGATATTTGTCTTCCTTATTGTACCAAGCGACCTGAGAAGAGTCTTTTATATCAGTACATGGTTCAGTTTTAGCATCCTATATTAGCATTAAGGTTTAATATTCATAGCTGATTTAAATTACATAGCGCTTTGAAATTTGGTGGTGCAGTCATATGAGGTTAATTCTCGAGGACTGGAAATCTACTCCAAAAGTTGGCTTCCAGAGACAAGTTCCCCAAAAGCTATGGTATACTTTTGTCATGGTTATGGTGATACATGCACATTTTTTGTTGAAGGTTTGTGGTTGTCAAACACATTTTTAAATCTCGGACTATGTTTCAAGGAAAGATTGTTCCTGAAATTTTCTCCTTTTTTAGGCATTGCAAGAAAATTAGCATCGTCTGGTTATGGAGTATTTGCCATGGATTATCCTGGATTTGGTCTTTCAGAAGGTCTTCATGGCTACATACCAAGTTTTGACAAGTTAGTTGATGATGTCATCGAGCGTTACTCAAAAGTGAAAGGTACAACTTGCCTCAGTTACCTTCTTTATCAGTAACCTCTTGGATTCTTTGATAGGTTCGAGACTCTAACCAAATAGAACTGTCTCCTGAGTCCTGACAATTGATGTCTCATATACATGCTGATATTATGACTTGCTTTGGGCAAGAGGTCCCAAAATCAGGAATCGGAAAATAACTTAATTACATCTTATTCTTCTTGACACACTACTGAAACAGCAACTGACAGTTAAATGCTGGTCGCAGAAAACGCAGAGATACGTAACCTGCCAAGTTTTCTATTTGGGCAATCAATGGGTGGAGCAGTAGCTATGAAGGTGCACCTGAAGCAGCCCGATGCATGGAATGGCGCTGTTCTTGTTGCACCTATGTGCAAAGTGAGTTTGTGGAGATGATTCTTAATTCTTATTGATGCTTATTGTCTCAGATCCATGGTTTTGAGTGATGACTTGTATTTTTGTACAGCTTGCAGATGACATGGTTCCACCGTGGTTAGTAACACAAATTCTAATCGGTATAGCAAAATTTCTTCCAAAGCAAAAGCTAGTTCCGCAACAGGACTTAGCAGAGTTAGCATTCCGAGATGTGAAGAAGAGAGAACAGGTATGTAATCTTTCTGCTCTTTAATAATGCGTGGTTCAAAGTATGATGGCTTTAGGAGGACGGGAGAGAGTGATAGATACAGGATATTAGAGGTTAGTGTTGCTGTGTTTGTTTAGGAATGTCTAGTTACCATTCCCATCTCACTCAACTTAAACATGTTTTTGCCTAAGGGCATGTCAATTAGCTTCCAATACGAATAACTTGATTCTTAAACATAATAATTACACGAACCTGTTTCATGTTATGATGTACTATGTTTTCTTCTGTGTGCAGGCCGCCTATAATGTCATTGCTTACAAGCATAAACCCCGTCTACGAACTGCAGTGGAGTTACTGCATACCACCCAAGAGATAGAGAAACAACTAGATAAGGTATCACATGTTTCATCTTCTGTTTGTTGTAGTATAGAATATTACCCCCATATTAACTGTTTATTGTAAATAGGACCTTGTGCCTTTGAATATGCAAGTTAGTTCATAGTTGGAAACTTGAAATTCTATTATCGCCCGCGCATATCTTTGCTGGGGTTATTAACCGTTTCTGCTTATTATAACTGGTTTGACTTTATAATTCATTCTAGATGGTATATCTTTTTCTGCTCTTGTAGTCCAGAAAGAGTTCAAACTCATTTAGCTTGACAAATATTGTAAAAAAGTGTCCATAAGTATGAGTCTCTTTCACGATTACTTTCTGAAAACGACAGTTTTTGGAGAGGCAGGAACAACAACAATAAAAATAAACCCAAATGTAATCCGACAAGTGGGGTGTGGGGAGTATATTGTGTACGCAGACCTTATCCCTACGTTGTGCAGATAGAGAAGAGGTTGTTCCTGATAGACCCTTGGCTGAGGCAAGCATAAGCACAATAATTTAGAAAGAGAGATGCAGGAACCAAGAAGGGAAATATGGAGAACAATATCATTATAATGGTTGCTCTGATGGTAAGCAACCCCCACTTCCAACCGAGAGGTTGTGAGTTCGAGTCTCCCCAAGAGCAAGGTGGGAAGTTCTTGGAGGGAAGGATGCCGGGGGTCTATTTGGAAACAGCCTCTCTACCCCAGGGTAGGGGTAAGGTCTGCGTACACACTACCCTCCCCAGACCCCACTAAGTGGGATTATACTGGGTAGTTGTTGTTGTAATATCATTACAATAATACACTGAAGTAGAAGTAGCATGAAAGAGAAGTAATCGCAATCTAGGAAAAAGCAAAGAATAGTATTGAAGCTACTGGTATGGGAAGCAAAGACAACCTACTACTCTAATCCTCGATCTCCACACCTTTCTATCAAGGTTCATATCCTTGGTAAGCTGGAGATAAGTCATGTCTTACTTAATCACCTCTTCCCAATACTTCTTCGGCTTACCTCTACCTCTCGTCAAACACACAATCGACAGCCTCTTACACATCTTGGTGGCACCTATGTATCTCCTCATCACATGCCCCCGAACCATCTCAGCCTAACTTCCCGCATCTTGTCCACCACAGGGATCACTCCCACCTTGGTCCGAATATCTTCATTCCTGACCATATCCCTTCTGGTATTGCCCATACACTGGAGGCAAAAAGAGCAAGAGAATACTGGCGACCTTTGCTTATGCTAATTTCTTCAAATATACCTAATTTTATCCTAGTGATGTTTTTTGCAATCCAGGGTATTATATACTTTTCTCTAACCTTATTCTTCGATAGGTTAGAAATATCTAAAATAATAACTACTAGTAACAGTTTTTATGATTTTGTAGGTCTCTCTGCCATTGCTAATCTTGCATGGAAAGAATGATACTGTTACCGATCCATCCATCAGCAAAACGTTGTACGAGAAGGCAAGTTGTTCGGACAAGAAACTTACTCTTTATGAGGATGCTTTTCACTCTTTACTAGAGGGTGAGCCCGATGAGATGATATTTCGAGTTCTTAATGACATAATCTCTTGGCTGGATGACCATACTTCCTAAGTTAGTTCTCCATTTTTTGTTCTATATATTTTTTTGTTCTGTCCATTATTTTGATGGTTTAGGGAAACAAGGGGGAAGAGCTGAATACATGGTAGGCTGAATACATTTTCAACATACAAAGAGAAACATGATCTATTGATATACTGAGATTAATGCCCCTCCTCCCCGTCGATTTTTTATTTTAAAGAACCAATATTGAAGATTTGAATGTTTTATATGAAATAAAAAGTCATGCATCTTTAGAGAATACCGAGCTTGAGGCCTTCTTATCTCTCTTTTCATGTGTGATGCACATAAGCTTCAAAGGAGCTATTTCACTTCATTGGCGTAGCCACCCTATGCCAAGGGTGGTCAATCGCACACCCTTTGTCAAAAAATTATATTGTGCATATAAGTTAAATGCTATTTTATATGATTATATACAATATTTTGAACACCCTTAATGTAGTTGAATGAGGTAGTCTAACATGTGTGGTCTATTTTATTCTTTTTCAATCTAACATTTTTCCTAATAAAATAACTCTTAAAACATAAAATTTGTGTAGAAATAAATAGCTAATCTTAAAAGTAATTTTTAATTAAAGTTCTTTCTTAAATAAATTTTATAATTTAAAAATCAAGCTCTCCAAAAATTTCTTCAACAAAGCTCTTTACAATCACATGGTTCTTTCTTTTCTTTGATTTTATGCTTACTTTTATTAGTAAAATTTCTAATGTTGTCTTCTTGTTATTTTAATTTGATTTATAAAACTATAGTTGTATTAATTTTTTTTTAATTGTTTAGCTAATGTTGCTTAGTTGATCTAAATATTTTGGTATATTATTCATCGACGAGAAAATAATATTTACTTTTTTAAAATTTGAATATCCTTCACGGAATTGCTGCTACGCCAATATTTCACTTCGGTATAAAAGTTTATACCGAAAAGAAGTCAGATCTTGTTCTCAATAGTATTTTTTTTTTCAAGGAAACAAAACATCCATTAATCAAAACCAACAGTTAATGGTACAAAACCAGATGAAGCCTCCGTGACAATCCAAACAGGAAAGTTGTCAAACCAAGAGACTTCACTAAGTAGTGCGAAAGAAAATTTTGCTAACCTATTACTACAAGTATTGAACCTTCTAGCTAGATAGTTAAACGATACATCACTTAGATGTTGTTGAAGTGCCCAAATATCTTCGCAAAGAGTATTAACCTCCCATGAAGGACCCCTGCTTCCATTAAGTATTTGAACCATTGTTAAGGAATCCGACAAAATATGTATATGCTTCCAGCCACACTTCACCGCCAGTTGAATTGTTTTTCTTATTGCCCACGCTTCAGCTATTATGGCTTTTCCAACAAAAGGAATTGGACTACCATAGGCATAAAGCACGTCACCATTAGCCTTTAAAGCTACCATTCCAATACTCTCTTTGCGAGTCTTTGAATCCAGACCTGCATCCACATAAAACAACACTCTTTCTAAAGGAAGAGTTAGTAAAGGTGGATTAGTAAAAGCATCAGTCATAGTGTTAACATGTTCCTTTGCAACTGTAAGTTCATTAAACTCAAATAATGCTTTAGATAAAATCTCATTTTCATTTCATATCACCGAATTAAAAACACACTCATTCCTAGCCTTCCAAATCATCCATAAAATAGATACTGCTAGTTGCAATAAGGTATTAGTTTCCGAGAATCTTTTCGTGTCTAACACTAATGTATACCACCATGTAGCAAAATCAGAGATCATATGCAAATTTGGCCAACGAATCAGACTCATTTTCCACACATGAATTGATGTAGGGCATTTAAAAAACATGCGCTCTAAAGTTTCAGGTTCCATTCCACAAATAGGACAGATGTCATTCATAGAGTGAATTCTTTTTTTAATAATATTCTTAACAGGCAATGTATTTAAGACACACTTTCTTAAGAAATGTTTGAGCTTGTTTTTAATATTTAAGGACCACAAATGGTTCCAAAAAGATTTCGGGAACACGTGAGAACTACTTTCCGCACAATTAGACAAACTTCTATCATTTGTGAGGAGCAATTTTGCCAAATGATACCAGACTTGACTTCATATTTACCAGAATTAGTAAAATGCCAAATCAGTCGATCATTTCCCCTACAGAAGTAACTGGAATAGTTAAAATAGATTCGACATCATCTTCACTAAATAACGTATTCAGGATCAGCATATTCCATGTGTTAGTACTATCATCAATCAGTTCTGATACTTTCATATTTATCGCAGTACCACTCATCATACCTAAGGGGTAAAAGGAGCTATCACGTGGCAGCCATGAATCTCTCCATACTCTTATAGATTTACCATTTGAAACATTCCATCTAACACCTCTATTTAATATATCGCGCCCCCATAAAATACTTTTCCATACCCAAGATGTATATTTATTGGTCTGTGTCTGTAAGAAAGATTCCTTAGGAAAATATTTACCCTTAAGGACTTGAGAAACTAACAAATCTGGTTCAGTCAGAATTCTCCATGCTAGTTTGGCTAAAAGAGCCATGTTAAAAGCCTTTAGATCACGAAAGCCTAGCCCCCCTTTAAATTTGGGTTCACATAGTTTTTCCCACTTTTCAAAGTGCATCTTTCTTTTATCATCATTCGTAGCCCACCAAAAGTTTGAAAATAAACTAATAATTTCCTTACATAGCTCATCGGGTATCTGAAAACAAGACATAGCATATGAGGGGATAGCAGCTAAAACAAACTTTAATAAAACCTCATTCCCTGCTTGACTTAAAAATTTTCCTTTCCAATCCTTTATTTTAGATAAAATTCTATCCTTTATGAAAGCCAACATTTCTTTTTTAGACCTTCCCACAATAGCAGGCAGTCCGAAATACATTACCTTTTCACACCTTCGAATATTATTGAAAGAAGAGCATATTATAGATTTTTCCTCTTCCATAGTATTCTTACTAAAAAGGATTGCAAATTTGTCAAAGTTAATAATTTATCCTGAGAATCTTGCATATATATCCAAAAATTTATTAATCGTAACAACACTATTTATATCAGCTCTACAAAATATAAATGAGTCTTCTGTAAAAAATAAATGGGAAACAGAAGGACTACTTCTCCCTAATTTGAGCCCTTTTAACTTTCCTTGTTGTTCAGCCGAGTGTAATAGAGCAGATAATCATTCAGCACATATAAGGAATAAGTAGGGTGATAGAGGATCACCCTGCCTTAATCCTCTAGATGGCTTTACACAACCCTTAACCTCTCCATTAAAGTTAAATGAAAAAGAAGGAGTCTTAACACAAGTCATAACCCAATTTATAAATATTTGGTGAAAACCCATTTGTAACATCATGTGCTGGATATAAGGCCACTCCACACGATCATATGCTTTAGACATATCTAACTTTAAAGCCATTAGCTTATCTTTTCCTTTTCGTTTTTTTTTCAGCACTCCCAGAAATTCATGTGCTAACACGACATTATCCACAATTTGTCTTTTCCCAACAAAGGCGGCTTGATTCATAGAGATAAGTAAAGGCATCAACGGTTTCATACGTTTCACCAGAATTTTTGTAATGATCTTATATAAAGTAGAGCATAAGCTAATAGGTCTAAAGTGATTTACAGTAGTAGGTATTTTTATTTTTGGTACCAACGTTATCAAAGTTTGATTCCAAACGGGTAAAAGTTGACCTGTCTCAAAAAAATACCTTACTGCCAAACAGACATCATGAGAAATTAACGGCCAAAACTGCTGGAAAAATAGTGGAGTCATTCCATCAACACCAGGGGACTTATTAGGATGCATAGAGAAAACAACTTCTTTTATTTCCTCATTAGTTACTTCACTAATCATGCCCAAATTCATGTTTTCATCAATTGAAGTTGGAATAGACTGAAGAACATAAGGTAAAGAGGAAGGATGAGATGTAGTAAATAGTTTCCTATAGAAATCCTCAATTTCCTTTACCATATCGTTTTTGTCACAAATCCATTCTCCTGATCCATTCTCAATTCCTTTAATTAGATTTCTCCTTCTTCTCTGAAGAGTAGACATATGAAAAAATAAGTATTTTTATCTCCTTCATTTAACCATTGAACTCTAGACTTTTGCTTGCAGTAAATTTCTTCCTCTTTATAGGCTTTACCTAACTCATTTTTCAGCTTTGATATGACAGTTAGATCAGGTCCTTTTGAATTCATTTGTGAAAACTTAAGAAGATTTTTCAGTTGCTTAATCTTTTTCATAAAGTTTGTTTCACCCTTCTTTCTCCATAAGATTAAAGAATTTCAACAATTTCTTATCTTTGCACACACTTTATATTGATAATCCCCAGAAGGATTAGTAACCCAAGATTTTTTAATTAATTCATGGGCTTCAGAGTTTCTAACCCATCTTTTATCAAAGTAAAATCTTTTTTCCAGCGATCATTTAAGCCATTGGTGGAACAAAGGATTAATTCGTGATTTGAAGCATCATTTTGAATATGAAGCACCATAGCCTGATCATATTTTAATCTCCAATCAGGTGATACCAAAACTCAATCTAAACGTTCTTGAATAATTCCCTCGTTAATTCGGTAAGAAGACTAAGTCCAAGGTTTCCCTCTATAACCAAGGTCTACCGCTCCTAGTATATAAATAAAGTTATTAAAATCCTTAAAAGTCCAAGGAGCCTGGGTAGATCCCCCAGATTTTTCAAAATTGTCAATAATATCATTAAAATCCCCGAACAACATCCAATGGTTATCCCAAGAAACTGATCTAGTAATAAGTTCAGCCCATTGTTTCTTTCTAGTTTCTCTATCTGTGCTAGCATATACAAAAATACAACAAAAACTAATATTCTTTTCATTATCATAAATGGAGAACTCAATAAAATAGGATGAAGAGTAAATGTTACTTATCTGAGTGTCTTTATGCCAGAGTAAGGCGAGTCCACCAGAGAGTCCAACAGGGTCCACAATAAAGGAATTTTGCATCCCAACCTTTTGTCGTAGCCACTGAAGTCGTGATTGTTGGTTCTTCGTCTCACAGAGAAGAATACAATCCGGGGAGTGGAGATACAGTTTCTCCTTCAAACAGGGAATTGTCAAGGATCCCCCCAACCCTCGACAATTCCATGCCAACAACTTCATTTCATCAAGGAAGACCATTCCAGGCTGGCCTCCCGCACCACCTCTTTCTTTTGACATTTTGCAATAGTCATTGGTGTAACTAGCTCCTTAGCTTTGCGTTTTACCCCCATTAATCCAAACTCTTTCCTAATCGAAATATCAATTAGCATAGTAGGCTCTTCTAAATTGACTGCTTCATACCCAGAAACAACATCAATCACTATTACTCCATTAGCCGCATCATCAGTAGATTTGGCTTGGTTCTGTAACATCGTCAGCTCAATACCATCCTGCTCTTTGTTTTATTGCCCAATCTCATGTATATAACCGTTCGCAACTAACCCTTTACCTGGGATAATCGCAGCTTCATGACCGGTTCCTGCAATATCTACTTGCCTTTTAAACAGTGATTGCGAATATGAATAGACTGGAATATGAGTTTTTGGCAAAGTATTCGTATGGAGTTGGCCAGTATCTTTATTTTGTGAATTAGCAAGTGGCAGAATATTATGAGAGATTGGGATTGTTTCTTCCTCCAGAGAATGTACCTGGGGCCCGTCCTCTTTGGCATTCAAATTATCATCGCTCTTTGCTTGCAATTCCAGAACGTCCGTCCCTTGTAATCCATTACCCTCCACCTGGACATTGTCTTTCTCTATACCTTCATGCATATCCATCGATTCTCCGTCGCCTGGTAGATGTTGCAAATCTTCCCTGGTTCCTGTAGCTCTTTTCTCTTTTACTGATTTATAGTTACGATATCTCATCATGGTATTCCCCACGCTATCATTATTAAACTCTTGACGTTTTTGACTTTCCGAAAAAGATGCATTATTCTCTGCTCGTAGCCATGTCCCGAACTGGTCACTGCTAAGATTTCCTGATCGTACATCTTGTTCCCTCTGTATACAGGTTTTATCATTATGTCCAAGCATACCACAATAGTAACAAACATAAGGTAGATTTTATATCTCAATTCAACCCATATAGTTTCAGAGCCTAGCTTGATCCATTTCCTCCTAAGCAGTGGTTTATTAATATTAATCTTGACTTTAATCCTCATATACTGACCCTCTTTACTCCCGTTTGCAGGCATGTGAATATCTAGGAAACCGCCTAACGCATGCCCTATTTTTCGTCCAACATCCTTTGACATCCAGTGTAAAGGAATGTTCCAAACTTGAATCCACATATTACTCTTGTTAAAAATTGGAGAGTCACTCTCCATTCCTGGTTCCCAAGGATGGATGTTGAGAATGTATCTATCATATAACCATGGTGTACCAAGTTTAACTTTATCTAAACTGACCGCGTCTTGAAATATGAATTGGAAAAAATTCCATCCAATTTCTTTAATTTGTAATCCTCTAGGGTTACCCCAAGCCAGAGTCATAGCGTTCCTAATTCCATGAAAATTTACCTTTTTGTCAGAGATTACCTTACCAAGAAGACTTATTTCACATACTTTCATGCTTGCTTGAATATCTGGAACCTCTATTGCCACAACCTCCTTTTCTTCCTCCGTTAAAGTAAATTTATGAAGGCGGTGCGTAATTTCTTCTGCCATCTTTGCTGTAAAATTCCTGATGCTGAGGATGATATAAACTTTCTAATTTTGCTTCTGTTCTCAAATCCAGTGATAGAAAGATAGGAAATTTAATGAGAGAACGGAGTGTGGCAAAATTGAGGAACAGAGGTGATGAAATTAGCGATTTTGACTGGTTTAGTGATGAAATCTATTTGAGAGTATGAGTAAGAGTTGAAATTGAAGTGATTTTTTTGTAGATTTTGGAAGTTAGGGCAAGGAAAAAAATCCCACAGAGGGGAAAGAGCTCTCAATTATAGAGAGAGAAAACCCTTACAGGGAGGGGAGCTTATGCCTAGAAATGTAAGTTTATTCGCATAGTTGTGTAGCAGAAAATTGACGTTCTCAATAGTTAAAGAATAGAAAAGAATAGAAAGCTTCTCTTCCAAGTCGCCACCCCACCCCAAGTGTAAAACCAAAAAATAATATGTTTGCACTTATTTTGCTTTAAATCGGATTAATTTAGCTCTAGAAACATATACTCATTCCGGTCCGCAATAAGTGATCAATTTACTTTGGGCACATGTATAAAGGAAATACTAAATTATCGACAAAAATAGTTAGTGTGACTAAACTACCCTTAATTAAATGT
The DNA here is from genome assembly GCA_026770625.1 of Nicotiana glauca. Lineage (NCBI taxonomy): Eukaryota > Viridiplantae > Streptophyta > Magnoliopsida > Solanales > Solanaceae > Nicotiana > Nicotiana glauca. The sequence continues at coordinate 15,468 of MDKF010542739.1, forward strand.
TACATCATAGCTATAGTAGCACTTCTCTTCTCAGATGTGAGGAATAAATGACATTTTAGGGATACGTACGATAATTTTGGAAAAATAAATTGAATTTTTTCTTGATTATATAAATGGACATTATTTTGGACCAAAATAAAAAATAAATTGATCACTTATTGTGGACCGGAGGGAATAATAACATATCAAGGTAAGAAATAGAGTGAGCTTATTGATATTAGGCTATATAGATGATGTTTACACCTTTAATATTACCATGCTTGATTGTTGTTTTATAGGTAAATCGCCAACAAAATGCTCTAAATAGTGATCTTTTGTTTCGCAGGAAATATTCTAAGCGAGGAAGCACCAAGGAGTGTTTTGGAGGCAATAAGGTGAAGAAAACGCGCACTCAAGAAGTACCTGAGCACAAAGAGGCAGGAAATGGCCTGGGCATAAATTCCACCGCGGGCAACCGCGGCAGAGTAAAGCTCAAAAACAGAATGGTCAGCTTTTACCGCGGTGCACTTTTCACGCTTTAGGAAAATATGGGGACCAAAGTATAATTTCGGGGAAACTTTTGCAAAACCCTTATAAGCTTTCGAAACTCGCCCAAGATTGTTTTTAAGCTTGTTTTGAGAATACTTTGGAGGAGGAACAAGTGTGAGAAGATCACCCAAACATTAGAGTTTTTCTATCTCTTTTATTTCTTGCAATTTTACATTATGAACAATTTAGTAGTTTTCTCCTATTTTGTTATGAGTAGCTAAACAATTATCTAGGGTTGATGGAACCAATTGTTGGTTGAAGTTTTGACTCAACTTGTTATAATCGAGCCGGATTTATTATATGATTGTTCAATTACGTTTTGTATGGAGATTAATTAAATGGGCCCTTGATTAATCATGTCTAACTACCTCATATTGCTTGAGAAAGAATATTAGGTTAGAAAGTTGTTGAACAACACCACTTTTAGGTAATTGAAGAGATTCATTACTTGAACTTAAAAGTGGGTTTAGAGATAACGAAACTTTTGTGGGATAATTTAGATCTGCACATATTGTCAGCTAGAGCAGTTCGAGAGAATGCTCTAGTAAATTATTATAGTTGATCAAGAGATAATTAGGATAACCCATAGCTCTTAATCCTCATAGAGTATTACAGCGAGATTATAGCGAAAGAATCAAGACTTAAACTAGCAATTGGGGAAATCACTTCCCTAGACCTTTTTACCATTGAATCATCTCTGCTTTAGCTTATTGTTGTTTTAATATTATTTGAAGTAGTTAAACGAAAACCCAATCTTTATTGATCAAAAATCTTGCATCTAGAAATTGGTTGTGTTGATAATAACATTGCCAAACAGTTGTAATAGATAGATTAGTTCCCTGAGGATTCGACTCTGGACTTAAAACTGGATTATATTTGCAACGACCGCTTTGTCTTTTAGAAGGCATAGTTGGGCGTGATAAAATTTTGGCATCGTTGCCGGGGAACTAACGGTGTTATTTATTACAACTTAGAAGTAGTATTAGAATTATTAGTTTAAATCAATTTTCGAAGGTGTTAAACAATCTTTTCATTGAAATTCTCACGTTTGAACTCTTGTGGAATTTAGGTGTATGCCTAGAAATTCTTCGAGGACTGGAGAACTGCTAGAAGGACTCTTAGACCCCGAGAAAACATTCAGGGCATTGAACCGTGCCAACAAGAGAATCCAACTATCACAACAACCACACCAGTTCGAATTTGACATGGGTGACGTAGAAAACATCAACGGAAACGTCGGGGATCTGCCAGCTATCCCAAATGCCAGAGTAGTGGAACCTCTTGTGCCAGAAGCTGCACTTTATGATTGGGTACAGCCCACAGCTAACAACCTGGCTACTGCCATAGCTGTGCCAGCAATTCAAGCGGATACCTTCCAGATAAGCAATAATATGCTGCATCTTCTGCAGAATAAAGGATTGTTCTCTGGAGCACACATTGAACACCCTCAGCAATACGTGAAAAAATTTCTGTCGATTTGTGTGACCCAAAGACAGCCGAATGTGACCCCGGAAGCTATCAAGTTGTTACTGTTCCCGTTCTCTATGACCGGGGAAGCTCAGACTTGGCTAAATTCGCTCCCTATCAATTCCATTGTCACCTGGGAGGAATTAGTCAAGCAGTTCCTAAATAATTTCTACCCGCCCAACAAGACTACAAGACATATTGATGAAATATTGCAGTACAAGCAGCAACCGACTGAGACCTTGCAGGAAACTTGGGAATGATTTAAAGGGATGCTAGTGAAGTGTCCTCACCATGGCATTCCAGACCAGATGCTCGGCCAGAGGTTCTACATGGGGTTAGCTGACAATCTAAAAGAAAATGTGGATGCTTCAGTTGGAGGTGCATTTTTGAGTAAGACATTCACCAAGTGCAAAGTCCTTCTTGACAAGATGTCACAGAATTCGGGGTGGATGACTAGAGGTACAACACTGGCACCCATAATGCATTCAGTTCCTCTTAACCCAAATAATTCGCATGCAGAGAACATGGCCACACTCATGACTCAGATGAATATATTGACAAAGAAGATTGATTAGATGGGTACAAAACATGTGCACATTGTTGACACAACAAATGGAGGACTGTGTACACCTTGTGTTAATCGGTCTTATGTGTGTTCATGGAGTGGAGAAGGTGAAAATCAAGGGGCAAGAGAATATATGAATTATGTCAACAACTTTGGGGGTGAGAGACAAGGAGGACAACAGTGGAGACCGACACAAAATCAGCAATACAGACCAAACATGCCATAGCCTGGGGGTATGCAACCTCAAGTGTCAAATGGTGCCAGTACCATATCAGAGACAACATGGCTATCCATAGCAAAATTAGCAACAATTAACATATCAACCAACTCCTCAGTAGCAAGATAACAACATGGTGGAGATCAGGGGTATGCTTCAATAACTCATTGGGACAAATGGTAAAATGCAGGAAAAGTTGGCAGTTCATGATTCAGCTATAAAGAACATTGAAACTCAGCTGGGGCGGCTGTCTATGGCTTTAAACAACCGCCCCCAGGGAACCTTGCCAGCAGACACAAACATCAACCCCAAGGAGAAAAACTCGAATCAGCTGATGGCAGTAAGTCTCCAGAATAGGAGAGATTTAGACAGAGAGCAGGAAATTATACAAGCCAGCAAGGAGAGTACGCCAGCCACTCCAGTTCCACTAGAGGTAGATGAACCAACAGAACTTACTGAAGTGGTGGTTGAACAGGGTCATGATGAAAAGGGTAAGGCTAAGATGAATGAGCAAAATGCAGAACAGGTGGCACCTATTGTGCCACAAAACTCCAACAGAGAGAAGCCAGCAAGCAGTGCACAAAGGATGATACCTGCACCATTCCCTTAGAGACTGGTAAACCAAAAGAAGGAAGATCAATACAAGAAATTCATGGAGATGCTGCATCAAATTCAGTTGAATATTCCTTTTATGGATGCCTTGAGGGAGATGCTAGGTTATGCGAAGATGATGAAGGACCTAATGTCACGAAAGTTTGATTTTCAGGACCTATCCACAGTGACTCTAACGTAGACCTTCAGCGCAGCAGTGACAAGACCGATGGCTCAGAAGATGTCTGATCCGGGTAGCTTCACTATTCCATGCACAATTGGGAGTTATGCCTTTGCAAAGGCATTATGTGATCTAGGAGCCAGCATAAATTTGATGCCTCTGGCTGTGTACACCAAACTGGACATTGGCAGTGCTAGACCGACTTCGATGCTGCTACAACTGGCTGACCGCACTGTTAAAACACCAACTGGGATTCTTGATGATGTGTTGGTACAAGTGGGGAAGTTTGTGTTCCCTTCAGACTTTGTTATTCTGGATTGTCAGGTAGATGAGGACATACCTCTCATTCTAGGTAGGCCATTCTTGTCCACGGGGAGAGCACTGATCGATTGTGAGACTGAACGATGAAGAAGTCATATTCAACATTCATCAATCCATGAGGAAACCTAGTGAATACGCTAATTGCTTCGTATTGGAGGCAGTAGATGTGATCCTGCACGAAGATGACGTGACCCTGACTGCTAAAGATCCATTGGAGGCATGCCTGACAAATTTAAAGGAGATGGATCGTAATTGGTTAGCTAAGTGGGTCATGGCAGTTGAAGACCAAGGATTTTGGAAAAGGGAACCTCAGTTCGAGTCCCTTGAGTTAGAAAAAAGGACTACACCTCCAGCAAAGCCATCAGTAGAGGAACCACCCAAGCTGAAGCTGAAATCGCTCCCAGCTCATCTCAGGTATATTTTCTTAGGCCCTGATTTGCCTGTCATTATATCATCTGGTTTACTAGATGTACAGGTAGAACAACTCCTACAGGTACTACAGGAAAGTAAGACTGCCATTGTTTGGACCATGACAGACATAAAGGGTATCAGCCCATCCTTCTGTATGCACAATATTCTCTTGGAAGAAGAGCACAAACCTTCCAAAGAACATCAACGAAGGCTGAACCCGAATATGAAAGAGGTAGTGAAGAAGGAAGTGATCAAATGGTTAGATGCGGGAATCAACTTTCCCATCTCTGATAGCAATTGGGTCAGCCCTGTCCAATGTGTGCCGAAAAAGGGGGAAATGGCTGTTGTACAAAATGAGAACAATGAGTTGATCTCAACTCGTATAGTCATGGTATGGAGGATTTTCATGGATTACCAGAAATTGAACACAGTCACCTGGAAGAACCACTTCCCCCCGCCATTCATTGACCAACTGTTGGACAGGCTGGCCAGGCGATCGCACTTCTATTTCTTGGATGGATATTGGGGGTACAATCAGATATCAATAAACCCCGAAGATAGAGAGAAAACATCCTTCACTTGTCCGTATGACATCTTCGCCTTTCGGAGAATGCCTTTTGGACTTTGCAATGCACCAGCGACATTTCAATGGTGCATGTTAGCCATTTTCACAGACATGGTAGAGGACATTATGAATGATTTCTCAGTGGTAGGGGATTCATTCGAGGACTGTCTTCACAACTTAAGAAGAGTGCTCAAAATATGTGTGGAGACAAACTTAATGTTGAACTGGGAGAAGTGCCATTTTATGGTATAGGAAGGGATAGTCCCAAGACATCGAGTGTCCAGTAAGGGAATTGAGGTTGACCATGCTAAGGTTGACGTGATTGAAAATCTACCACCGCCTACTTCAATCAAGGCGGTGAGAAGTTTCTTTGGGCACGCCTGGTTCTACAGGTGATTCATAAAAGATTTATCCAAAATTGCTAACTCATTATGCAAACTCCTTGAAAAGGATCACCCCTTTGTATTTTATAATGATTGCAGGTTGTCATTTGAGGAGTTGAAGAAGAGATTGGTAACTGCAACCATCATTGTTGCACCCAACTGGGAGCAACCGTTTGAGCTCATGTGCGACTTAAGTGACTATGTTATATGAACAATCTTGGGGCAGCGAAAGGATAAAATGATGCACCCGATTTACTATGCAAGCAAAACGCTAAGCAGTGCACAACTCAATTACATCGTAACGAAAAAGGAGATGTTGGCTGTCGTTTTTGCATTCGACAAATTCAGGTCTTACTTAATTGGCTCGAAAGATACTGACCATGCAGTAATTAGGTTCCTAATAGAAAAGAAGGAGTCAAAGCCACGCTTGATTCACTGGGTTCTTCTATTACAAGAATTTGATCTGGAAATACGTGACAGAAAAGGGACAGAGAATCAAGTAGCTAACCACCTCTCAAGGTTGGAAGGAGCTGGAAAGAAGGTAGAGGTTGAGGATATAACAGAGACATTCCCGGATGAACAATTGCTAGCAATGAAAATGGAGGAGGCACCGTGGTATGCTGATATTGCTAATTATTTAGCAAGTGGTATTGTACCTTATGAATTCTCCTTAATTCAAAATAAAAAGCTCTTTCGTGATTGTCGGTCTTATTATTGGGATGAACCTCTACTATTTAAAATATGTGTAGATAACATGACCCGGCGGTGTATCCCCGAGAAAGATCAACATTCTATTTTGCAGGCTTGCCATGCTTCACCATATGGTGGACACTTTGGAGGAATTTGGATAGCAGCTAAGGTGTTGGAGTCGGGCTTGTATTGGCCAACTCTGTTCAAAGATGCCCATGCTTGGGTTAAAAGTTGCGACGAATGCCAAAGGATAGGCAACATATCTCGTAGACACGAGATGCCAATGACCACAATTCAGGAGGTGGAGATTTTTGACATGTGGGGGATCGACTTCATGGGGCCATTTGTCAGATCGTATGGTAACAAGTTCATATTGGTAGCAGTTGACTGCGTCTCCAAGTGGGTCAAAGCAGTTTCTCTCCCGACCAATAATGCTAAAGGGTAGCAGACTTTCTAAAGAAGAACATTTTCACATGTTTTGGTACCCCAAAAGCGATACTCAGTGATGGCGGAACCCATTTCTACAATAGAGCGTTCGCACGGATATTGGAAAAATATGGAGTTCGTTATAAAGTGACCACCATGTACCACCCACAGTCGAGCGGGCAAGTTGAAATGTCCAATAGGGAGATTAAAAGTGTCCTTACAAAAATAGTGAATGCAACAAGGACTAATTGGGAAAAGAAGTTGGATGATGCATTGTGGGCATACCGCACAGCCTTCAAAACTTAAGTCACCGTAGAAGTTGGTACTTGGAAAGGCATGCCACCTCCCGGTTGAGCTCGAGCATAAAGCACTTTGGGCATTACGGCAGTTGAACTTGGACATGGAGACAGCAGGCACTAACATAGTCACTGGGTTACATGAGCTAGAGGAATTCAGGTTCCAGGCATTTGAGAGTGCTAGATTATACAAATAAAGGATGAAACTAATGCATGATAGCACATCTTAGATCGGTAACTTCAAACCCGGAGATCTAGTGTTGTTATACAACTCGAGATTGAGATTGTTTCTGGGTAAGTTGAAGTCCCGATGGTCACGACCCTTCAGAGTGGTGCAAATGTTCTTAAGTGGAGTTGTAGAGATTGAATCAGAAATTGGGACAAATAAGTTCATAGTGAATGGGCAAAGTTTGAAACATTACCTTAGAATGGTCGAAGAAAAAGGAGATAGAGTGGTAATAACTTTGGAAGAGCCCCAATACGCGAATGAGGAATAATGATCAAGCATGCGTCGTGCCGCGACGTTAAATTAGGCCATGCGTGGGAGGCAACCCACGAATGTTGTTGTAAGTGTGTTCTTGTAACTTCCCATACAAAAAAAAAATATATAGCCAGCACCGCGACCGCAGAGTGGACCGCGGTGAACCGCGGTGAGGCATAACTTTCTGCCTCCGATTTTTAATTCCACCGCGACCGCGGTGGACCGCGGTAAACCGCAGTGAGGTGTAAATTTCTGCCTCCAATTTTTATACCCACCGCGACTTGCCGTGACCGCGGTCGACCGCGGTGGGTACCAGGTAATTTATTTTTTATTTTTTATTTTGTCTCTTTATTTTTCCTCTTCTTTTAATTTAATAACTACCCACTTAAATCAAAACCCATCCCTCCAAAAACAAAACACCCGACCCACCCTCCCCCAATTACCTATCTCTCTTACTCTCTCTCTAAACCCTAACCCACCAAAACTCTTTCTTCTTCTTCTTGTTCTTCTTCTTCTTCTTTTTATTTTTCTTCAATAATCACACCCCCACCTCCATTCATCTCACCTTCCTTCCATTAAGGTATGCCACTCACGTCTTCTCTGTCTTTTCTTTTTGTAGTTTGTTGTAATATATGCTAGCCTAGCTTTGTCATGTTGTAGAAATTTTGTGTAGATTTTTGATAGTTTTTCTTGTTTTTCTATTTGAGATTTCGTTTTTGAGAAGGATTGGTCAAGGGGCTATGTATTTCTAGTGGTGAAAAGGTGTTTGTTGGTGGGTGATTGAATGAAGTACGTGTGGGGGGGTGTGTGTGTAGTAGCATACTTGATTTGGGAGGAGTTTTGATATACCCATGAGGGCTACATGTGTTAGGATAGTGACCTACCCATAAGGTATTTGGGAAATTGCCCAATGGAGTTATAAGGAGCTAATGTGACATGGTTGTGATGAAGTCTGAGTAACCACCCATAGTCACACATTTCACGCACCCACTAATAGGTGTTCCTCTGTTTGACAGGTACAATGAGTTTATCTCGCAAGAGACGCAACACCGGGTCCTCCGCTGGTGGACCGGGAGACTCCTCGAGAGCCGAGAGCCAAGCCAGTGCACCTCAATTTGACAGCACTCGGTTTGTATCCAAATCGGCGGAGGATCGGTACAATCAGAAAGCATCTAAGAAGTTACTACATGAGGTACATATTGATCGGACAACCTTAGAGAGGGAGTGCCGAAGTATGTTTAATGAGTTGAGGAGGTGTCAGTTGAACATCTTCTTCAAGGTACCCGAGGAGGCTAATATTCAGCTGGTGAAGGAGTTTTATGCGAACTTTCCAGAACATGAGAATGGAGTTGTGACTCTGTGCAACACCCGGGTGGATGCATCTATAGATGTCATCCGCCGGGTGTATCGCCTTCCATCATTCACGGGTGAGATGGATCATTATATAGCTTATCACCGCTCGAAGACTGATTGGGTACCAATTTTTGATGTCATCTGTATCCCTAGCAAGTCTTTTAAATGGATAACGAAGCTGAAGACTCTGCACTCACAATCCCTTAACTGGGAGGCAAAGTGCTGGCTCACTATCATCAACACCCATTTGCTACCCTCCAGCAATACCACTGATGTGAATGGGCCACGGGCAATGTCTATCTACTGCTTTATGACACACTGGGATTTTGATGTCACCCAAGTCCTCCATGATGAAATGTTCATTAGATCGCCAGAGCTAATCAAGGGCCACTACTTCCCTTCGCTAATCATCCGACTGTGCCGTCTTGCTAAAGTCCCTGAAAACTTTCAAGTTGATAGGAAATTGCCTCTGAAAGCCCCATTTCGGGGCAAGAAAAATTGGACTCGAGGGAAGAAAGCCAGTGGCGGAAAGTGATGACTCTGCTGATGAGTCTGATGATGATGTTGAGGCAGCTGAGGTCACTGCACCTCCGAGAATGGAAGAGGCAGGCCCATCACAGCCACGCCGGAGCACCTGCATGGCAGCTTTGGAGCAAGAGATGGCTGGGTTGCATACCTCAGTCACTGATTTGAGTGCCCGTATTGATGAGGTGGCTAACCGGCAGGTGGAGTCAAAAAAGAAATTCTTGGGTTGGCTGAGAGCACTAGGTCGTGCGTGCAATGTGAACCCAAACATCGTCTCTGACCAGGAGTGAGCCTTCAGGGAAGTTCCTTTACCTCATTATCTTTAAATTTTTAAGCCATGGGGACATGTCTTCATTTTAAGTATGGGGTGGGGATACTTCTTTGTATGTATGTAATTGTAGCAATTGACTGTTTGATTTTGTTTTGTTTTGTTTTGGTTGTCTTGGTATTTTAGTAATAGTTTATTAGGTAAGTTAAAATAGTAAGTGACTTGTCCCGACGATGGATCTCTTTCAGCGGGGTTCTTGAGGGACTAAGTCGGAAAAAAAAATATAGAATATGGAGACTCTTCCTGATGACGGATCCTTTAGATAATTTTCTTGAGGGAAGTTAGTCTAGAAAAAAGACCAAAAAGATTTTTTTATTTTTATTTTTAGGTAGTGTAGGAAACCCCTCCCCCCCTTCCCGATTTTTCTTTGGGCCACGGTTCTTTTCCAAGGGTTTGGCTTGAACCAGGTATATGTAGCTTTTGGTTTCTGTTCTTTTTAGTTTTAGATTAGGATCAATGGGCTACAAGTTATAATCGAAGGAAAAACCCTTAGCGTTTTTACACCTTAACACAATAGACACTAGC
>MU712657.1:3314-59906 GCA_026770625.1 Nicotiana glauca
CATTTCATTTAAACTTCTTATTTCATTCAAAGGATGTAAACCAATTAGCTACTAATGAGCTTTGGTCATCCCTCACTCCAAGAAAGGCTCCACTTGCATGATTAGGTTCACGTATTCAGAGTCATACAAATACTCAAAAGGTTGGCCATCAATTTCATTTTTGACAGCATGAAAGCTGAAGTTCTTAGCAGACAATTAAATTCATTCTTACATTTTATAGCCTCAATTTGCTCATGAAAACATAAGTGGAATTTCATTAAAAAAAATGTTATGAACATATACCAACAGATCAAATGTTCAATTTGTCAGTCCTATATCAGTTAATAAATGTCACACCCTGCTTTTAAATTGTGCCAACTCAATGCACCTATCTCGCCTTATGATTTACTAACTCATGACCAAATTGACTGTAAGGAGAAACAATTCACAAATCCAAGTAAGCAACAGAGAATCCTATCACGTAATATTCCACACGACGAAACCAAAAGCTGAGTTTAAGATCAGTTAACACGTGCCTTTTAAAAAAATCAGATTAACAATCCCATAAAATTTATAAAAAATGAAAACCTTTCCAATTAGTGAACTACATTAATTGTTGATGAATAAAAAAATTACAGTCACTATTTACAAAACAATCGACATGTTCAAAAGGGTGTCACAAAATCAATTTCTGCATTTAATTATCGCGAACGAAACAGAGGCAGACACGATGAGAAATCACAAAAGAAAGCAGTTGGAACACCTGAAAATGAACTTTAGAACATGGAAACTACTCGACTACTTGTGAACGATTTGAAACGCACGCCATCTTACGATATATATAATCAACAAAAGCTAGCAAACACAAACAACATATCCAAGAACTATTAAACGAGAAACAAACATCACGAGGCAGATTAGTGCGACATTCAGCGATATTCAAATATTTTGTTCCTATCGACCATTCCTACATCAAACAACAAGAACATAGAACTAACATTGTTCAAAAAGCAAAAGTGAGCCCAAATCAAACATTTAGACGCAATTCTTTTAAGACTAAATGTTAAGAACCCAAAAGTGTTAATAAATCGCACACCCGACTACCATGGCTCTTATAATACTTTCAATCACACACACACAAAAAAAAGTAAAAGGATCAGAATTTGAAACATAGATCAACTCGATCGGAACTGCGAATTTGACGACGAAACTCGAACTTGAACACCTCAAGCGATCGCCATTTTTGAAAGCCAAAATCAAAGAACAAGCTAAATTTTCTGGTGTATTTCGACTTTGAAACAAAAAAAATGAAACTAAAACCAACTGATTTTTTTTGTTATATGCAACGATACCAGAAGATGGAAAATCCAAAACTCAAGAACAAACCCTAATTTTTCTTTCTTCCAAAAATTGCTCCCCTTAAAAACCGAAAAATCCTCCAATTTATAGCCTCTCTCGAACCTTCTCTCCTTGGATGCCAAAGAATCCGAAAATGACCCCAAAAATTCAGAAGAAAATCTCAAATTGGCGAGATAAGACAGATGTAAGGAGTAGATCGAGTGTGACTCAATCCTACACCCCACATTTTTCCTATTTTCGCCAAAAAGAGCATAAATCTGAAAGAAAAAATAAGAGAGCATGCGTGAAATCCGAAAAGAATAATTCCGTTTGTCAGGGATCATTAGGATACGTGGCAAAGAGAGAGAGGAGGGACCATGTGCACGAGTTTGGGGTGAACTCGCCTGAGTTGGGCGAGTTTGGTGTGGAGTTGAGGCGGGTGTTGTCTCTAGGGTTAGCCTATTAGGTTATAGTTTGGTTTGAATTTGGGGCGTGGGAAGGGATAATAGCTATTAGATCAAATGGAATAAAAGGGTTTAATTTAAAAGGGAAATTTGGGCGGATCTGGGTCAGATGTTAAGGGAGTTGGGCTCAAGTGTAATGGGTTTAAATTAAAAGAGATGTACTCACAACTTGGGCCTACAAACTTTCTTGTTGGACAAATACAAACTCAAAAATCCTATAAAAAATATTAATTAAACTTAGTTAAGTAAATAAACTAAAGATTAAAACGAAACTATTTTTTTTGTTTTTAAAAATGTTATAATAAAGTAAAAAGCAAAGAAAATAGGCTAAAGTCATGATTAAATTAAAATATTATAAATATAAATATACTAATTGATATTAAACTAAGTATGAAAATAAAGAAAGGTGAGAAACATGATAAATAGAACTATTTTATGTTTTTTAATTTATGTCTTAAGATTAAAACTAAAATAGATTAAAATTATTTTAAAATAAACTCAAGTAAATATTTTTTTTTAAATATTAACACTAACTTTAACAATTCGCGCGGGTCAAAAATTGCGTGCTTACAGCTGCCCCTCTTTGCTTGGAAACATGCAGTGTTTTTAAGAAAAGAATTAAGTAAGCAATGTAATTGATTTCTGACCTGACACTTATTCAAAAGAAGACAAAGATGGATGAAGAGATTGTGACCGAACCATGGTATCTGAGCTGCCTACATCTCCCTTGCTATAAAGAAATCAGACCATGTATAGTTTAGAAATAGTAAAAGTAGAGAAGGATACCGAGGTGGAGATTCAAGTGAAGTGGCGTTGAGGTTCCGGTCTGATGTTCCTGTCATTACATAAAAAATGAAAAATCAAATAAAATAAAAATTACAGAAAAAACTACAAAATCCTATCTATTGTTCTGTCTTGAATCTTCTACAGTCTTGTTGTGTATCTCAAACTATCGACTCGAATCCTTGAGGCGGGCTTCTGTTACTTCTAACTATAATTGACTATATTTTTCAGGCGGGTTCCTACTATTGATTTGAATTAGAATTTAACTTTGAAATGAATTCTGAAGTGACTTCCCTCGTTCTCCAGGTATGTGCCTGCTACTGACTTGAAATTTGAAATAAATTCTGAGACAAATTCCCTCGTTCTCCAGGTGGGCGTCTGCCAATGACTTGAAGTTGAAATACATTCCCTCATTCTCCAAGTGGGTGCCTGCTGCTGACTTGAAAATTGAAATGAATTCCCTCATTTTCCATGTGGAGCCTGCTATTGACTTGAAACTTGAGATGAATTCCCTCATTCTCCAGGTGGGCGCCTTCTAATGACTTAAAACTTGAAATGAATTCCCTCATTCTCTAGGTAGGCGCCTTCCACTGACTTAAAACTGAAATAAATTCCCTCATTCTCCAGATGGGCGCATGTCAACGACTTAAAACGTAAAATGAATTCCCTTGTTCTTCAAATGGGTGCCTGCAACTCACTTAAAACTTGAAATGATTCTTAAACTAATTCCCTTGTTCTCTAGGTAGGGGCCTATAATTGACTTGAAATTTGAAGTAATTCTGAGATGAATTTACTTGTTCTCTAGGTGGGCGCCTGCCAATGACTTGAACTTGAAATAAATTCCCTTTGCCACTGACTTAAAACTTGAGATGAATCCCTCGTTCTCCAGGTGGGTGCCTTCCATTACAACAAAACAGACAAAATAAAAGAAACTTTTTTGCCCCAGTTTGGTACCAGGAACATCTGTGAGTGTTAATCGAATCCTATTATCCAAAAGAGTTCTAAGAATTTAAAAGATAAATATCATTATCCAGGAGGGTCCTGAAGACTAAAATTAAATCTCATCTTAAGAGTGAAAACTTAAAAGCTAAATTCTATTTCCTAAAGGTAAAACTTAAACTAAATCTCATTATCTAGGAGGGCCCTAAAAACTTAAAACTAAATTTCATTATCCAGGAGGGTCCTAAAAAGTCAAAAATGAACTTATCTAAATTATGCTTCCCTTATGGAGGATTCCTGTAAAGCAAATGAAATTTCCTGCCTCTGTTTCAAAAAAAGAGAATCTTGTCAGTTTGGAAATATGGTGGTTAGTTTGTGGCATCCTTGCTGAAGGTGTCTACCTCTGCCAATGCCATGCCGCATGTGATTAGTTGCTTCGGGCTAACAAAGAATTTTTTGACCTTCTGATCGAACCTCAACCACAAAACCTCTTAATGACCCGAATCCCTTACACTCACTTGTTGTATTGCATTTTCATTCTGACGATTGTTGAACCTTTCTATTTTCTCAAAATTCAAGAGTCACTTAATTACCGGAACTTCAGTTATTACCACATGGCTCCTTCTAAATCATGTCACTTGTGATGTACTTGGGCGAACTTCGCTTGGTGCAATTAAAAAACTGGTAGTAATTTTTGAAATCCTTTCTTGCTTGTTTAACAAAGACTAACTTGACAGAGACTTCCAAAAATATATCCGAAAGAAACGAATCGAAGTGACTTCAAGAATTAGGAATAACGAGGAAAATTTTAAACAAAGATAACTATTTGAAGAAGAATGGAAAAGAGACTTATCTGAGTGAAACAGCTGGCTCCAATGATCGTGGCATGCATTTTAGACTGATCAACCTAATTCGTCTAACCAATCACATTTCAGTTCATGCCATTTCTTCACACTTTAAAAATCGGGATTTCCACAATCCAATTTCTCTGTAAAGTCACATACCTCATTTGACTTGTAGTGCCTCGAAGGGTTTTCACCAATAAGCCTCTCTAATTTGTTCATCTCTCAACTCGTCATCGCCTTACGGTTCTCGCGAGGGTTTTCACCAATAAGACTCTCTCATTTTAAATTTTTTTCTAAGCTCTCCATAATCTTATGGTGTCCTTGAGGGTTTTCACCAATAAGACTCTCTCATTTTAAATTTTCTCTCAGTTTTTCATCGCCTTACGGTGCCCGTGAGGATTTTCACCAATGGACTCTTTCATTTTATTCATCTTTCCTTGAGCCCATGAACAAAGTGTTACCCATATGTGAATCATACCTCTGTCTTGCTTGACTTGGCATCCTCAAAAATTGATCGAAAGGTCTTTTTTTAGACTGTAGTATAGGCTTTTGGAAAAGATTAGAAAGAAAGGGAGACATGACGGCTCAAAACAACTTAAGATAAAAAGGTTCAAAATTATAACTTTTTAAATCATATCTCTTGCAAAACAAAATCTTCTGCCCCGGTTTTTTTGAATTCGGGGAATTTTGGATTTTTATTTGATAGGACCAAACCTCAGAGTAAGGCTGTCTACGTATCCTTAAAAGGAATCGGGTCGAATGTAGTTAAAACTTAAAGTTGTTTTGTTTTTTTGCTTGCTTCTTCTTTTTTTCCCTTTTTATCTTTTTTTTCTTCTCTTTCTTTTTTTCTTTTTTTTTCTCCCTATGGTTTTTCTTTTCTTTTCCTTTCCTTTTTCATTTTTTACTCTACTTCTGATTCTAAAAGAGGGGTATAAAAGAAAATAAATAAGGCTCAGAAAGGGGTAACAAAGGATAAAAGTATTTGGGTAGAAGAATAAAATGTCTTCGTCATTCCAACTTTGAACATGGCAAGTAAAAAAATGCAATTGAAAATAAGCAGAAAAATCATACATAATATCTCTTTACTGCATAGGAATTGATAGCCATATCTACACATTTGTCTTCTATATCTGTTAAATACAAATCACCATTGGGCAACACTCTTGTCACAATAAACGGCACTGGCATTTTGGGGCGAACTTACCTTTAGCTTCAGCCTGATGTGGAAGGATGCGTTTCAATACCAACTGGCCCACTTTCGAGTTTCCAGGGAAGCACCTTCTTGTTATATACTTTGGCCATTCTCTTATACAATTGACCATGACATACTGCTGCCAATCTTTTCTCATCAATCAAACTGAACTACTCTAGCCAGGTTTTGACCCATTCATCATCATCAATTTTAGCTTCAGCAGCGATCCGAAGGTATGGAATCTCGACTTCTGTAGGTATAACTACCTCGGTTCCATATACTAATAAATAAGAAGTTGCACCTACTGAAGTGAGACCAGTTGTGCGATAACCCAGTAAAGCAAAAGGTAACTTTTCATGCCATTGCCTAGAACTTTGCACCATCTTACAAAGTATCCTCTTTATATTCTTGTTAGCCGCCTCAACAGCTCCATTTGCCTTAGGGCGATACAGAATGGAATTTCGATGCATAATCTTGAACTGTTGGCATAACTCTTTTATCAAATGACTGTTGAGATTAGCAGCATTGTCTGCGATGATTACCTTAGGAATTCCGAACCGGCAAATGATATTTGAATGAAAAAAATCTACCACTACATTCTTGGTCATGGACTTGAAAGTTACAACTTTGACCCATTTGGTGAAGTAATCAGTGGCTACTAGAATAAGCCTATGCCCGTTCGATGTTGCCGGCCCAATTGGTCTAGTGACATCTATGCCCCAAGCAACAAAGATCCAGGGCGCATATATTGTGTGCAACTCATATGGCGGAGAATGAATCAAATCACCGTGCACCTGACATTGATGACATTTGCAAACAAAGGTGATGCAATCTCGTTCCAAGGTGAGCCAATAATAACCTGCTCGAAGTATCTTCTTTTCCAAGACATACCCACTTATATGCGGCCCGCAAACTCCAGAATGCACTTCAGTCATGATAGTCGAAGCTTGTTTAGCATCTATTCACCTCAGTAGTCCAAGATCTGGAGTCCTCTTGCAAAAGATTCCCCCGCTCAAGAAAAATCCACTAGCCAGACCGGAGGGCAAGTTTTAGGAAAGGTAGTTCGAGGACGAGTGATAGAGCTCCTATGGTGATTTGGAAAACTGTGATAAGCGGGAGAATCTGGAGAGTATGGGGGATCATCTAGCACTCTGACTAAAGTTTAGGTAAGGGTAGTATCTAGGAAGCTAGTTGGTGGCGGGATTGGTGCCTTCCCAGTCATCCAAGTCTGATAAATGTCCGCCATGTGTTGTCTTAACATCCTTACATCTTCAACCAACCCAGTGTCCTATTCAACCAATTGTTGTCGGGTACCAGTATCAACAAACTCAACTCTGTTGTCGTATGCCATTGCCTTTCGACTCTATGTTGTAGGAATGAGTTACCAATTTAAGAACTACAAACTAACCACCCTTCTGCTATAATGAAGATAACAAAGAGGAATAAAATAAAGTCATCACGTTAGCGTTAGGAAATTTAACATAAGATAATCTCACATTATGTGCAATGATCCTAGTCACAGTTATCGGTTCTAAAATGACTTCGAGGGTATGAAGGTCATATTGCATCATCCCAATTTCACTCTTCTATCCCCGTTTCCTTCCTCATTTTCCTTTCTAGCACCCTTTGGATTTTCATTTTCTTCCCTCTCGTTTCTTCGTGATTATCGCTCATTTCTTTCCTCTCATTTCTCACGTGCCGTAACTTTATTCTCTCTTATTTTTATTTTTTTATTTCATGATTATTTGATCTAAACCTATGTAGGTTGCCTATTTATCATGTCCCTTATAAATCAGATCAAGCGTAGTTCTGAAAAAGTAATGGACAAAATAAAAATCTTTCTGGATTTTTAATTTATATTTTTTTTTTTGGTTTTTCAAATACAAAACAGGAAGTATGATATAATGAAAGACTCGACAAACTCAACTAGAATATGATAGTCTCTGACATCACCTAAAAGACGCAGTACTACTAGACACGACTATATAGTGAAAGAAAAATATAAAAGCAGACTCAGAACATAATAAGGCTCCTTAAGCAGCTCTTGAATGTAGTGGTCCTGGGTTATCTATCATGCTCGAGTCCTGGTAAATGAATCCATACCTGAATGAGAAAAAAATACCAAATATATTAGTGACGAGAGACATTATTCTACGCCACAACACCTCCTATTGGACACATGCAAGACATGATTGGGCTATATTTTGCAAAGTGTCCTACGTGGCCTAGAGTGGCTAGAGAAATGCAATCTCAACAAAGAGGACCTCAAAGACATGAAAATACCGCACTAAGGCCTATATGGATTCAAATTCTCAATAATTATGGCCCAAAATTAATTTGCAAAAATGACCTATTTTGCAAAAACGACCGATATGGCCAGAAGTGGCTAAAGATGCAAACTCAATAAGGATGGGCCTTAACTTAATATGGCACCTAGTTGCGGACTCAAGATACTAAGACATGGGTCATTGAATCACTTTTGCGAAAATGGCCTCATTTTGCAAGAATGTCTGACGTGACCAAAAGTGGCTAGACATGCAAATTCTACAGGAAATAGACCTTAAAACATAGAGGACACCTTGTTGTTGACTTAGGGTTTTAAGAGTTGGGATAAAAAACTACTTTGAGAAAACATCCCTATTTTGCGAAAATGGCCGATGTGGCCAAAAGTGGCTAAACATGCAAGATTTGGCTACGACCCTGGAAGCCAAGAACCTAAGACTTACTTGGAAGACCGGACCTTATGTGGGTTGCCTATGTGTTTCGCCCCGAAAGATGAGAATCAAATATGCGTAGTTCGGGAAGATTGGATATGGGAGAGAATTTTTAAAAACAATTGATTTGGAGAAAACATATTTTTTGCCTTTTTTGAAAAATGATGAAAAATACAAAAAACAATTGGATTTTTTTTGTGATTTTTGGGAAACTATGAAAGAAAAAATGCGAGTGGGCTTTTCTTGCTTCATTTTATATTTCACCCTCTTTTCTTCTCATTCGTACACAACTAACATCGATCTATCAAATAACTTTTTTACCCTTAAAGAATGCAACATGTAACACATACGGATGATTAAATATCTTTTTGGGCTATGGGCACGTTTTGACATAATTTGGATAGGCCTCATACAACGGGACTCGATGTTTGGGACCGAGCCCTGCAAGGTGTAAATGACATGAAGAAGATAAGCATGACCTAAAGGCTAACCTATATTTGGGGTTCACTAGACAAGGAAATTCAGGGCGGCACGTGTTCGATGGCGGGTGCTCTAGTTGTCCGCCCACTCCATGCTCACGCCACCCCCCTAAAGATACGGGTGACTCACAAAAAGACCGAACGCTCAAACGTACTCTGAAAGACTTGTTGCAGAAGGAAGACCCATAAAGCATTAAACAAATAGTTTATAAAGCATTAACACATAAACAAAAGCAATTAAACAAATAACTAACAAAACAAGGAAATAAGACAAACAAACCAAATAAACAAATAAAATAAAGAAAACAAACACCATAACCGAATATCCTAAAACCCAACAAGATCAAGTACCGGCTTGAACCTGCAATTCCCCAGCAGAGTCGCCAAAGTTGTCACACCCTTTGTTACCTCACTTAACCCTCTTAAAAATAATAAAAAGATTTTGAAGCTCAAAAGGGTTTCAATTATTGAAGTGACAAAATTGTGTTAAGAAGGATTTTTCAAGAGTCACCATTTGACATTGGTTTCGGTACGCGAGGTCACCGTTTTAAAAAAATAATTTTTCCTTCCAAAATACTTGGGACTCCAAAACCAAGTCTGCACCTGAGATTCGGGTAAAGGGGTTCATCTGACTCGGGAAGAAGGTGTTAGGTACTCCCCTAGTCCCGTGAATATCACAGTTGCGTACATGATCAAGTTGGATTTAAATGATACTCAAATTGAGGTAAAAATACAGAAAAAGAAAATAAACAATCAAGGAGGCTTGAGGTCGTCCCCATCTAATAAAAAAAATAAAATAAAGTAAAATAAGTCCTACCAGCCTATACTATGCCTCCACTGATGATGCCACGACCTCCATTTACATTTACTTCGAGCCATACCCCTGAATAAAAATATATAAAGAATCAACGGGGCATTCCCCTGATGAATCAATTAACTAAAGGGGCAACCTCTCACCTCGAAACCAAGAGCAAACAAATAGAAAAAGATCTTGAGATTGTCTACACAAGTGTGGTCGGCCTAATCACGCTCATAGCGGACAATGTAATAAAAGTAAAATAGATAAAACTAAAAGAAATAAAGAATATTTCATGCTCATTCCCTTTTAAACTTCTTATTTCATGCATTTGACCGAGCCCAATTCCTAAGGCATATAAATAATTTTATCACTAATGAGATCAGCCTTCTACCACTCCTGCGACCCATTCATGAAGACAACCAAATAAGAAATCACCAAACAGCTTGAACAAGGGAACAAGAAAATGCCAGTAGACAAAATTAAACGGGATCAAAATATGACGAGATCCATAGAACTTCCTATTAAATCAACTACCCCTCCCTCACTCTAGGTGACCAACAACACTTCAAATTATTTCGAGATTGATTTTATAGATTACGGTCATCCTAGCCAGTTGCACATTTTAGTACTTCCAAGGACTCCTGACACACAATCGACTTCCTTCCTATTGAAATTTCCTACTCGTTCCCTTTACTCACAAAAGTTTGCACATGACCATGATCAACAATACTGCCTTTAGTACAATGGAACATGTTTGAGGTGCAAAATGATCTAATTGATTCAACACGAGATAGAGAATATCAAGGATGATTTCAGTAATTTCAAGCTAACAAAACGTACTTAAATAGTCATGAATCATAAGTCATCGCCCTCATGTAGGTTGCCCCAGCATTCTTCAAACCTAATGGCCTTACCCGGTGGTAATAGGTTCCCCATGGCGTGATGAATGTTATCTTTTCTCCTCTTCATCATCCATCAGGATCTGGCGATAGCCCGCGTAACGATCCACAAAAGACCCAATCTCATGCTTGGCACAATTATCGATCAAAATGTAAATGTTCGACAATGAAAAGTTATCATTTGGGATTGCCTTGGTCAGATCTCGATAACCAACACATACCCTGGTCTTACCATCCTTCTTTGGTACTAGCACAACATTAGTTAATCATGTGGGATATTGAGTGACCCGAATGACTTTTGACCCAAGTTGCTTTGTGATTTCTTCTTTAATCTTCACACTCATATCATTCTTGAACTTTCTTAACTTTTGCTTGATATGAGGGAATACAGGATAAGTTGGCAATTTATGAACTCCCAAATCAGTGCTCAAATAAGGCATATCATCATACGACCATGCAAAGACATCTTTGTATTCAAACAGTGATTGTCAACGGCCCCCTTTTTTCCATCCCTTTTAAAGGCGAAAGTCGAGTTTACGACATTTGGGAAGACAACTCTATTCCCTTTTGGGAATTGGGTTTTTTTAGAGTTAAAGAGTTGCCACCTAATGATTAAAGTGCATTAGGACACTAAAAGGGGTTTGAGTTTGAAGAACCAGAGTTTGGGTAAGGGCTAGAATTTATCTCGAGGGGAAGGTGTTAGGCACCCCTCAAGATCCACTAGTGTGGTTTCCGGCCATGCTACGATTGTGACTTTAAAGCAAATAAACGTACAAGCTAATTCACATAAGGACTGCAAGTAGGTATGCAAATAGTTAATAAACATGCTGAAATTAGGGACTAGGTGATTTTATGCTCGTTTCAAGGGAATGTCTAAATGCAGAAAATCAAACAAGAGGAGTAAATGAACAAAGTCTTTTTTAGGAAAAGAATAATACGGAAAATTAAAGGGGAATTTAGGGACTGAAACGCAGAATTTTTTTTTAAGAACTGAAATTATATTGATAAGACAATAATGAAATTGTATAAGGGAAAAGAGGGTCCTAGGTTTGTAAAATACATGGATCATCCACACAACACCGGTAGCCAGTCGTACACATAGTGTTATCGTGTGATCATCATCTCCATGTCTACCATTCCCACCCCGTTGAGGTATTAAGCACGGAATGGTATCGTTACTTATTGCATACTATTACCCACCCTAATTCTATCAGTCCCAGAGGCATTTAGGACTACTAATCCTAATGGGAAGGGATGTTGGACTTCATAGTTTCAAAGAAAAAAAAAATACTAAGGCGACAAGCAAGAGCACATACAGGAAGTAGGGGGGAAAGCACATAAACAAATAAGGCTCAAACATGCCTCCTTAGATTAAAGAGAAAAAAAAAGCATATAGTTTAGCATGTCTTACACATACTGATTAGGGTCTGATTAAACTTGAAAGTTAAAGCATGTTGATTTATCACATAATTTTTAGATTAAGAGTCTGAATTAGCCTTGACTAGATATAGTTATAAAAATTGATATAGTTAATTAGTTGCCTATTAGTTTGCCTAGGTGAAACTCATAGACAAGATACCTAACAATGCAGGAGTATACCGATTATGAGAAAATAGGGGCTATTAATTCTAAAAAGGGATCTGCAAATTTTGGGGACTGATTTAGATTCTGAAAATGAAACCAACTCGATTAGTTTAGTCCTATAGGCATAGTCTGTACGTGTCGTTGGTTTTGACAGTTACAATAGTCCTACAGACATGATCTCTGAATGGATTGGTTATTAAACCTAAAGTTATTTTGCCTAATGGTGTGCATATGCAGAAATACAAAAGGGCTAATAGGAATGCTTTCTAGATGCTGAAATTCAGAATTATAAAGATCCTATAGGCATGTTTTCTAAATGGACTGATTATTATTAAACATGATGTTGTTTTCCTAATGATGTGTAAAATGCAGAATTATGAAAGGTCCTATAGACATGATTTCTAGATGCTGAAATGCAGAATTATAAAGATCCTATAGGCATACTTTCTACCCTTCACATGCATCCACTCCCCACCCTTTTCCACTATCCATCCCAATAGTTACTACAAAATTATTACAGACCGAATGAATCAAAAGGAAGTAAAAAAAATACATCAGCATTTGCAACTATATCTAATCAGCCTAATTCAGACTCAAGGTCCAACAATATGAGATAAATCAACTTCCAGGATCAGATTTCCAAAAGTCTTTCTCATATTTGGAGTGTGTCAAAGTTCCTAAGAGTCTCATAGGAACTCCGGGCAATGCTTACAGAATCAAGTTCAGAGGAAACTCAGGGTCCCAAAACCTTCAGAATCAAGAATATAGTGCAGTGTGGAAAGGTCAGCTCTCAGATGTCCAAGTTCAGAGGAAATTCAGGGTCCCAAAGCAAGGCTCATAAGAGAGGGGCAGGACTTAAGATTCTAGTAATAGGTGTAAGTGCATAAGGGAAAAGGGGATCAGGGAGAGACAGGGTAGAATGGTGGTCATGCCCAGCAATTAGGATGATGGCACACCCCTGACACACCTACCAATCAAATAATTAAGAGTTTGGATCCATTATGGATCAAGCCTAGGCCTGGACAATAATTAGGATACTGTCATGCCAGGAGCTTAACTCGGCATATAAAAGGGGAATAGGGGTAAACGGTTCATAACAGAAATAGAAGTGAAGAAACAAGATAGGAAAGCACAAATTATAGCATATAAGCAGTAAAGTGAACAAGAAGCCTGAAGTTGTAAAGTAAATATATAGGGGGTGAAGCAGAATATTTAAACAAAGGACATATCCGTTTCAAAGAAAATAAGTAAACAAAAGTAGCGTTGAAAAAGCCGGATTGCAAACAACAGTTCCAAAAGATCTTGTCACACCCCTTTTTTAAAATCAAAACTTTTAAACCTCTTAAATTAATAAAAAGATTTTAGTAAAGCTTGAAAAGGGTTTTTCAATTTTGAAAGTGACGTTAATGTTATCCTGATTACACACAAAAGGGTTTTTCATCAAGAAGACTTTAATTCAGGCATGATACTTTAGACAAAAACCATTACCCAACAGATTTTCGGCAAACTAAAACATAAAGCTCATATTTGAACTCTAAGTAAACGAGCAACTATTCAACGCGACGACAACCAAACGAGAGAGCATTAAGATGAAATCATAAAGGACTCAGCGAAGCCACGAATGGACTTGTTAACAGCCTATTAAACTCTTCAACCAAATCATTTTAGGCCCTTAACTTACCCTTTCTGTTTCTGTTCCTTAAGGCCGTATGCTCAGATTTTATAATAATAGAAGGAAACAAGAACAAGTCATTATTTATTTTCAGAGGAAGGCCAAACAGCTGAGGCATCGACAAACATGTATATGACTCCAACAACTCGGTTATAAGCTAACACTAAGTCACTCGTACTAGAAAATCAAAGAATCTGACGGAAGCCACGAGAATACAAGTCACTGATTCAGATTCATTTTATAGTTACAACGCCTAATAGACTGTCTGATTCAAATTGGGAATATCTTAACCCGAGAAATACTTCAACACCATAATAACAAACTATATTTCTATTTCTAGTAGCCAAACCAACATATGAGCAGTACGACGGATTACAACAATCGACTAAATAGAGCAAAATAGTATAAGCATCATACGAGTAGTACGAACAGAACGGAATCACACGCTAAGAGAAGTCATCCAACATGTTCAAACAGAAATAGACCAGAAAACATGGACATTCAAGCATGAAAATGAAGCATAACACAAGTAGCAGAGGAAAAGCTAATCCAACTAAAATCACACACAACAGGGGAGACGAAATAAACCTGTTGAAGCGAATTTTCTTAAATAACAGTAAGAGATTCAGTGACAATTCAACTTCGACTTCCAGAATTCAAACGAGATACAGCTTCGAAATCGGACAGAAACTTCGAACAAGAACTCGAATCGACACGGGAATGTCAAATCCGAACACGAACTCCAACTCGTCTTAATCAATATCCATATTTGAACAGCAAAATCAACAACGTGGAATCCGAAATTTGGAGAAAGGAAGCCGAAAATCAAAGGCAACTAAACTAAATATATTTTTTTTCATTTTCTGATTTTTGAAATGAAAGAAAAGAAAATATAGCTCTAACCAAAATATTCTAACTCTATTTGATTGTATATTCTTCTTTGAAAAATGGGAAAATGAGAAGAAACCTGAAGAACCCTAGAACCCTAGTTTTTTTCAAAAAATTTTCTCCCCCATCCCCTCTTCAAATTCTGTCCAAAACCTCAAATATATAGCTCTCTCTCGATACTTCTATCCTTCTTCACCAAGAAATCGCGTGGGACCACAAAACAAATCCGAAAATTCTCTTTTACAAATAAAAATCGGAAAAATAGAGATTTTGGACAAAAATATTCATCCAACGGTCCCCATTTCTCCCAAATTTACTCAAGGGCCTCGGATTTGTGTTTAAACAAAAGAAACAAAAGAAGAAATCCGCGAAATTGGATTGAAATGATGAGATTTGGTACGAAAGGGATGACATGGAAGACGAAGAAGATGAGGGGGGACCGGGCTGAGCGAACTCGTCCGATTCCGGCGAGTTATGGCGAGTTTAGATGCGGCAGAGATGAGGATTGCGGCTGGGGAATTGGGGCTAGGGTTTGGGATATTAGGGTTTAGGTTAAGATTTGGTTTATATGTTGGTAAAGGGAACTAATTGGGACCGTTGGATCCAGGATTTTAGACGGCTGGGATTAGAAATTAAAAATGGGGCGGGTCGTGGGTGTTGGGTTGGCGGGTCAGGGGTGTTGGGTTTGTTTGGGTCAACCGGTTTGGGCTTCTTCTTGCTCAAAATTGGGCCCAATACTTGTACTTCTTTAATTTTAAAAGTCCATTAAATAACAAACTCAATCTTTTAAATTAAAACTAAACTAATTCCAATTAATTAAATAAACTATACGATAATATGAAACTATATATATATATATATTAAAAGTAAGAGTTAAAATCATAGTAGAAACAAATATATGGCTATAAAAATATTAATAACCTAAACTAAATAGGATAAGAGAGAGCACGAAACTATTTTTGTATTTTTTTTCAATTTTTGTGCCTTAAAAATAGAACTAAAATTAGTAATAAACTAAAAATCCTATAGAAATAAATCCAAATAAATATCTTAAAAATACTAGGACTACTAGAGGTGATTCTAATGTGCGGGTCAAAATTACATGTCTACAGATCTCAGGTAAAGCAGGATTAGGAAGCAGTATTGCTCGAGAAGTAAGTTCAATGTGCGTGAGTGATATTTTCAGTATTTTTCGTTGCTAGAGAAATTTTTCGTGTCTGTCTCTGTAAGAGGGAGGGCTAGGTCCTTATATAGTTTTTTGAAAACAAGTGAGGTAGGCAAAGAGTGCACAAACATAGAAACTAATCAATCAGTATCAATTAAGACAACAAGACTCCCTTAATTAGGGGGTTTAGGGCAAACGACTAAGGAAAAATTTTAAGGTAAGGAAACCATGTAGTGCACATATATGGTCAAGTACATAGTTAGTAATTAAGGAAAGATGGAATGGTAGTGTTAAAAATAAGGTATCAGTTTGTAAATTAGTAAAAGGATCCCGGATCACAAAGAACTTTAGGTAATTAAGGAAAGAATAATTCAAACGTTGGTACAGAATCATAGAGGAGATACAAAAGACCAAGTATTTAAGGAAGACATCACAAGCCTAGGATTTTTACACAAAAGAATCAAAATAAACAACCAGTAGAGTAAAAAGAGAGGTTCAATCGAAAGAAATTAGTGCTGAATCACTAGCATAATGAGAGGGATTTCAAAATCAATCCTTGGTTGAAATATTTTGAAAGGGAAGTTTTCCCTCATATATAAAACATACAGTTTAAACAAAAGAAAAGCTTAACAATAAAAAATTTTAGAATCGCAGGCAAGTTGGAATTCGATTCCAGGCTCGCAGTGAGTTTGGAAACCTAGGGTTCCAAAGTGAAACCCTAGTGCTATCTATCCAAAGAAAACACCCCAAATTTTAGGGTTTCAATTAAGGTTAGAGGTGAGAAATTACTGGGAGGAAAACATACGTGATAGCAAACACATTGATTCAAGGCATACTGGAGAGAAACTTGGAATTCAAACACATCTCAGAAGACAGTATTTAGCAGGAATGCTAACGAAACTCAGCAACGTGTAACAAAATCAAAGAGCATAAACTTAAACATATATAGCATAGAGCGAAGAACAACAACCTAGGTGAACAAAGAACAATAAAAGTTCTTGTATAATCAGAAGAGAAATAAGAGAATGAACTCGAGCACAATAAGAAATAAACATGCAAGTATAAAACACACATAAAAGGAGAACAAATAGTCAGAAAATCTTTAAAGAAAACTCTTTCCAGAAACCTTAAAAATCGAATGTGAATAAATTTTAAAAGAAACTTATGGAAAAGTCCTAAAACGTCAAGCAAATACCAAACATGGTACAGACCTAAGAAAATAATAAGCAAGTGAAGAACCTTAGAAGGCTTAAAAATGGCAGAAAAGATCCTAGAATGAGAAGGTCTTGAGGAAAGTCGGATCCTGATTTGAAGAGACTCATATTGCCTTGAACACGCCGGAAGATGGCCGGAGAGGCCATATATCTTGCAGATCTGAGACGGATCTAAAGGAATCCATGGAAGTCAGGCCTCCAAACTTCGAGTAACCCCAGTTTAATGGTGAGAGAGAGTGACCACAGGCCACCCATGGCTTGGAATGCCATGGATTCCGGTGAAACATGGTGAAAATCGGCGGGAGAAGATTATAATTTCGGAGAGGGATATAGAGAGTTTGAGATATGAGGAGTTTAGAGGCGGTGCATCTGATAGAATGATTAAGGTTTGGGGAGGGGGTATGGGAATTAAAAAAGAAAGAAAGAATCACAGTCGTTGATCAAAATGATCAACGACCTGGATTAACGGGGAAGCGGGGCGAGTTTAAAATCGAGTTAAGGGGTCGGGTTAAAACTGGAATGGGGTTGTTTTAATTTGGGAAGAATTTGGGGTCAAATTGAGGCTTAAATGGAAATAGTAATGGGCGATGTGTTAAATGACCAATTTTCCCCTCTTTCATTTTATAAAAATAGTTAAAATGATTTGAAAAATAAATTAAAAGCACTGAACTAATTAATAATTCATAAATATTAATATAAAATACTAGAAATAATTTTATGATTGTTAAATGCCATTAATCGTAATATAGGCCATAATTATAATTTTATGCAATTTTAATTTAAAAATACCAAAGAAATTTGTAAAAAAATGTGAAAAAATCACATTTATTATATTTTGGTGTAAATATAAGGATGAAAATAAATTATTCACCAAAATGATAATTTTGAGAATAATTATTGGATTTTGCATTGTTAAAATAGACAATAAATTGATTTTAAAAATCTTAAAATTTTTGGGAAAAATACTAAAACTTTTGGGCATGCTTATATATGCAGACACATGCTATTTTAAAAGTAATTTGTATATGGAAAATACGATAAGGAAAAATTGGGTATCAACAGCTGCCCCTCTTTACCCGAGAAGGATGAAGGAGTTGTCGGGTAAAGATATGATGGCCAATTTTGACCGGAATGAACGATTTGCAAAGGATTTTGATCGAGCTCTAGTTCCTGAGCTGCCTACATATCCCTTGTCTTACAGGAATCAGACCATATGTAATTTAGGATCCGTTGGCGGAACATGCCGATGGAGATTTCGAAAGACATACACGATATTCCGGCTGGGAAGGATGGTCAAGGACAGATAGGCTGTAGGAACTGGAGTGGGATTGCTCCTGCTGTGATTGTCGTTGCAAGCCGGTGTACTTACGAATGAACATATATTGTGCATAAATTTAAACGTGATGCAGGTTCCCATTGGACCATGAATGTTGTCTTTGGACGGGTAGGATGACGTCCTCGGACCATGACGTCCCAGGCCATGAGGCATACAATAAAGGATTCGCAGGCTATGAAATGATGTTCTCGAGCTTATGGGAATGATGCCTCCGAACTATGATGACTTTGAATAATGATATGCAAAAGATAAAATTGGGGTCCTCAGGCCATGGCATGACGTTCTCGGGCTATAAAAATGGTGCCTCCAAACAATGACACCTTTGGGTAACTTGGTGATCTTTAAGCCCATGAAATGCAGAAGGTGGCGATCTTTCAGCCGATGCGAGACTTAAAAATAATGGCAATATTTCAGCAAATGCAAAAATTTAAATGAAATTGGCGATATTTTACCCGATGCAAAGTGTAAACATAGATGCCAATTTTTCAGTCGATTGCGGGACTTAAATAAAGGTGGCGGTATTTCAGCCATGCAAGAGAGATAAAGTGGCGATATTTCAGCCGATGTAAAGATTAAAATAAAGTTGGCGATATTTCAGCCGATGTAAAGTGTAAACATAGATGGAAATTTTTCAGCCGATTGCGGGACTTAAATAAAAGGTGGCGGTATTTCAGCCATGCAAGAGATATAAAGTGGCGATATTTCAGCTGATGTAAAGATTTAAATAAAGTTGACGATATTTCAGCCGATGTAATCGGAGACAGTGTTTAGTCTCGGAAGGCAGAAAGATAGCCTTATGTAATGCAAGGAAATGCAGATGGAGACAGTGCTTAGTCCAGGAAGGCAGAAAGGTAGCCTTATGTAATGCAAGAAAAATGCAGATGGAGACAATGTTAGTCTCGGAAGGCAGAAAGGTAGCTTTATGCAATGAAAGAAAAATGCAGATGGAGACAATGCTTATTCTGAGAAGGCAGAAAGGTAGCCTTATGCAATGCAAACAAAATGCAGATGGAGACAATGCTTAGTCTAGGAAGGAAGAAAGGTAGCCTTATGCAATGCAAGAAAATACAGATGGAGACAATGTTTAGTCTCAAAACGCAGAAAGGTAGCCTTATGCAATGCAAGGAAATGCAGATGGAGACAATGCTTAGTCTCGGAAGGTAGAAAGGCAGCCTTATGCAATGCAAGCAAAAATGTAAAAGGCAAGTAATGGTAAAATCTCTTAGTTGATAGCTTCATAGCTGAGAGTCGATTGCTATATTATGGCTACTGGGGATGTCGTGTAAATAGATGATGACTCTGAGAGTTCTATTCCTGAAAAGTAGGAGTGTATAATCGTATCTGATGATTTTATGTCTTGGGTGCCTGCATCCAAAGAGAATTGTGAGTTTTGTAAAGGGGGGAAGGTTAGTCCATTTTCTCGGGGACTCCGCTTGTCCTGCTCGGCGTCGTTTCTATTGGGGTAGCATCACTAAACAAAGCAATGATAGTAGTTACGCATGATTTAGTGAAAAATATGTTGTAAATACATAATTGAAAATAGTTTTCTTTTAGATGAACTGACGACTGCGATGCGGCTAAAGACATTGCAACCTTTTTTGCTCCGGAATTTTGAGGGTCCTCCTCAAACTTCTGCCCCAGTTTCTAATATCGGGGGGAGGGGGAGGGGAAATGAAAATTTTATTGAATTGTGACCGAACCCATAAGGCTACCTACGTATCCCCCCTTAAACGGGAATCAGGTAAGACGTAGTTCAAATTACATCATAAAGGAAATCATAAGTGCTACACATAGTATCGTATGACTGCATTAGAATTAATCGGCTTTGGCCAGACTTCTCCGTCCATTTCTGCAAGTATGAGGGCTCCTCCTATTAAAACCCGGTGAACCATGTACGGACCCTGCCATTTGGGAGAGAATTTCCCTTTGGCTTCATCTTTGATATGGAAAGATTTTCTTCAATACCAACTGTCCTGGTGTAAATTATCTTGTCTTGACCCTTTTGTTGAAGGCTCTGGACATTCGGTTCTGATAAAGTTGACCATGACAGACTACGCTCATTCTCTTTCCGTTTATAAGGGCTAACTGCTCACAGCGACTCTTTACCCATTCTGCATCTTTAAGTTTCGCTTCCTGTATAATCCTCAGGGAGGGAATCTCTACCTCGGCGGTAATGACTACCTCGGTACCGTAAACCAACATATAGGGAGTCGCCCCGGTTGATGTGCGAACTGTGGTACGGTACCTCAATAAAGCAAATAATAGCTTTTTGTACCACTGCTTGTGTTTCTCTATCATTTTCCTTAGTATCTTCTTGATATTCTTATTGGCCACTTCTACAGCTCCATTCATCTGAGGCATGTAGGTTGTAGAATTCTTGTGCTTAATCTTGAATATTTCACACATTTCTTTCATCAAGTAACTGTTGAGATTGGAACCATTATCAGTAATGATTGACTCTGGGATGCCGAACCGGCAAATGATACGGTCGCGGACAAAGTCTGCCACAACTTTCTTTGTTACTGCCTTGTACGATGTTGCTTCAACCCATTTGGTGAAATAATCAATTGCCACTAGAATGAACCTGTGTCCGTTTGACGTGGCAGGATCGATAGGTTCGATGACATCCATTCCCCAAGCGGCGAACGGCCATGGCGAACTTGTTGCATTAAGCTCATTAGGAGGCACCTTTATCATATCCGTATGTATCTGACAGCGATGGCATTTTTGGACATACTGGATGTAGTCCGTTTCCATAGTCATCCAAAAATATCCAGCTCGGATTATTTTCTTGGCTAAGACAAAACCATTCATATGTGGACCACATGTTCCTGCATGAACCCCTTCTAACAACCTGGATGCTTCCTTTGCTTCAACACACCTTAGTAATCCCAAATCGAGGGTCCTCCTATATATAATTCCTCCGTTGTGAAAGAAGTAATTGGATAACCTTCGCAGTGTGCGATTTTGAGTAGCGTTTGCAAGTTCTGGATATTCTCCTGTCGCCAAATACTTCTTGATGTCATGAAACCATGGTTTTGCGTCTACTTCTTCCTCGACATGGGCACAGTAAGCTGGTTGATCATGGATTTTTACCGGGATAGGATCAATGAAGTTCTTATCTGAGTGTTGAATCGTGGATGATAGTGTGGCCAACGCATCGGCGAACTCATTCTGGACTCTGGGAACATGCTGGAATTCAGTCTTCATGAACCTCTTCCTCAACTCCTGGACATGATGTAGATACGGAAGTATCTTGGAGTTTTTGGTTTCCCATTCTTCTCGGACTTGATGTATGAGCAAATCTGAATCCCTGATTACTAGTAACTCCTGAATGTTCATATCAATGACTAGCTTGAGCCCTAAGATGTAGGCTTTGTATTCGGCCATGTTGTTGGTGCATGGGAACCTGAGCTTGGCAGACACCGGATAATGCTGACCTGCTTTTGATACTAGAACTGCTCCTATGCCAACACCTTTGAAGTTTGTTGCTCCATCGAAAAATATTCTCCAGCCATCATAGGATTTTGAGATATCTTCTCCTATGAAAGAGACCTCTTCGTTAGGAAAATACATCTTTAGAGGCTCGTATTCTCCGTCCAGGGGATTTTCGGCAAGTTGATCTGCTAGTGCTTGTCTTTTAATTGCCTTCTGGGTCACGTAGACAATATCAAATTCACTCAGCAGGATTTGCCACTTGACTAGCTTGCCCATGGGCATGAGCTTTTGGAAGATATACTTCAGCGGATCCATTCTCGATATGAGATAAGTGATACAAGCACAGAAATAATGCCTCAACTTTTGAGCTACCCAAGTCAAAGCACAACAGGTTCGTTCCAATAGGGAATACCGGCCTCGTAAGGGGTGAACTTCTTTCTAAGATAGTATATGGCTTGTTCCTTTCTCCCTATTTCATCATTTTTCCCAAAACACAACCAAATTCCCCATCTATACTGCAAGTTAGAGTAATAGTGGTCTACCCGGTTCGGGTGGAACCAGAAATGAAGACATTGACAGGTATTCCTTGATTCTGTCGAAGGCTTTTTGATAATCATTAGTCCATTTGGTGGCGGCGTGCTTCTTTAACATCTTAAAGATTGGCTCACAAATGACAGTGGACTGAGCTATGAACTGGCTGATGTAGTTGAGTCTCCCCAAGAAACTCATAACCTATTTCTTGTTCTTTGGCAGTGGCAATTCTTGAATGGCCTTAACCTTTGACGGATCCAGTTTTATTCCTCGCCGACTTACGATGAACCCAAGAAGTTTTTCGGTAGGAACCCCAAATGCACATTTGGCGGGATTCAGTTTCAGATTGTACCTTCTCAATCTGTTGAAGAACTTCCTTAGATCTTCCATGTGGTTAGTGGCTTTCTTGGATTTGATGATGACATCATCTACATACACCTTGATCTCTTTGTGTATCATGTCATGGAAAATAGTAGTCATGACCCTCATGTAGGTGGTCCTAGCATTCTTTAATCCAAACGGCATCATCTTGTAACAATACATCCCCCACGGCGTAATGAAAGCCGTTTTCTCCGTGTCTTCCTCGTTCATCCATATCTGATGATACCTAGCAAAATAATAAACGAACGACTGCAGCTCGTGCTTGGCACAGTTGTCGATCAAAATATGTATGCAAGGGGAAGTCATCTTTCGGACTGGCCCGGTTAAGATCCCGGTAGTCGACACAGACTCTATGTTTCCCGTCCTTCTTTGGCACTGGCATAATATTGGCTAACCATGTTGGATACTTTACTACTCTCAGAACCTTGGCTTTGACTTGCTTAGTGACTTCTTCTTTGATTTTCAAACTCATGTCAGATTTGAACTTCCTGAGCTTCTGCTTTACCAGGGGACATGTCAGATCGGTTGGCAGTTTGTGAGATACAATAGATGTACTGAGACCAGTCATGTCATCATACGACCAGGCGAATATGTCCTCATATTTCCTTAGGAATTCTATGTACTCTTCCTTTTCTGATGGTGATAGATGAACACTGATGCACGTTTCTTTGACATTCTATGTATCCCCTAAGTTGACAACCTCAGTCTCATCCAAATTAGACTTAGGCCTATTCTCAAAGTCCTTAACCTCTTTAATGAACTCTTATGGTATATCATCCGCTTCTAAGTCTATGTACATTTGTTGTGTTATCTCGTTGCATGTCACAATCGTCGGTTCATCAAGATAAGTAATAGTAATTCTATGCAAATAAAGTAAATGATAGAAAAATAACAAGCGCTTTGATATAAGAAACTGAAATGCTTTGATAAACTTCATAATTGTTTTGAACATTGGAGCTCTTATTTTTGGAAATTAATATTCGGAAAGAAAATCAACTAGTAAAAAATAAAGATGATGCATGGTGCTTTGTTCAGCCTTGCTACCCCAAAGCTTTCTGGGCCTTGGTGGTTCTGATGGATCAATTATTGAGGCGCGCTCCTCGGCTCACAGCTTGTATGGAAGGTCCTTCCTCTCCTTCTTCCTCAAAAATGACACATCAGTCCATATTATTGTCTTCCAAAAACAGATTCCTCATTGCTGCCAGCGCTTCCTCTTCTTCTGACCCATATATGACATCTACTAGCTGGAATGTCTGCTCCAGGCGAGGTATCAGATGCTTCAGTGGGTAGTAGGGACTGCGCCATGGTGGCGACTAGTGGTGGAACTCCTCCCAAGTGTATTCATACCCCAAACCAAAAGTGGTACCATGTTTCTTCAGCTTGATGGGTTTGGCGATTCCCTGGAGGTTCTTGCCAAGTCCCTTGCCAGGTTCGTATCCACACCAATTCAGTATACTTTTGATCTTGTTATCCCACTACTTATCCTTGTCCACGACATTGACTTGCTCAATATGATGGTAGGTTTCCCCGCCTATCTTCCTTCTTCCTTCGATTGCTGGGATAGTCTGGCGACTGTATATGGGATTACTACCGTCGCCATGAATAATCACCTCTTGCTGATTCCACTCGAACTTCATTGCCTGGTACAGGGTTGATGCTACAGCTCCAGCGACGTGAATCCAAGGTCGTCCCAATAGCAAGTTGTAAGATGTTGGGACGTCTATCACTTAAAAATCAACATCGAACCAAGTCGGTCCGATTTGCAGACACAAACTAATTTCCCCAATAGTGGACCTTTGGGAACCATCAAAAGCTTTGACGTTGATGGCCCTATCCTTGATCTCATGCAAGCTCTTTCCTAATGTGCTGAGAGTCACCAAGGGACAAATGTTGAGGCTGGATCCTCTGTCAATCAAAATCCTGGTGATGAAATAATCCTCGCATTGCACAGTGATGTGCAATGCCTTATTGTGGCTCAACCCTTCTGGTGGTAGCTCATCTTCGTGGAAAGTAATTTTGTGACTCTCCATTATCTACCCTACCATGTTCGCCATTTCTCCTCCAGTTATGTTGCTGGGCACATATGCCGCGCTCAGCACTTTCAATAAGGCATTTTTATGTGCGACAGAGCTTTGTAGCAAGGCCAATATGGAGTTCTGAGCTGGTGTCTTGTTCAACTGGTCGATGAATGAGTATTCTTTTGCTTGTATCTTCCTCCAGAGATTATCAAGCCAAGTTTCAGTGACGGTCGATCGTTTAGAGGCTTGCTTACTGGACTCAGCTAGATGTTCTGGAGTATAAACCCTGTCGGTTTTGGTCATAACCTGTGCTGCAATTGCTTCTCCAGATCTGGTTTTCCCTTTCCTTCTCGCCTCGGCGGTGTAGTCCCAAGGAATGACCTTCGTATGGAATGATGCTATGGCTGACATTGCTACAGGAGTGGATACCCTTGATTTGGGAGGTAACACAACAACTTTAAATGGCACAGGTGCTTTTGGGGATCCAAACTCAACCTCAAATGGTTCTGGTGTCTTTGTAGAAGACGGTGTTTCAAGTTCGAGTAGTATGGATATATTTATTTCGGCGTCTCCAGGGGGCTGGAGCTGTACTACATTCGGATTAAGTGTGACTATTGGTTTCTTCGGCTCGTCACCTTCAGCAATCAATCCAATCCACCCTTTGGGTTCCTAATCATCTTCTATCTCGATCATGTGAACGCCTCCACCCTTGTAGTCAGGCAGAGGGTTGTTACGAACATTAAGAGTAGGCTCATTTGCCAAGATGATCTTGTTGTCAATTAAAGCTTGGATTTTATCCTTCAGTGAGCGACACTCATCAATGGTATAGCCCTTCATGCCGGAATAGTATGCACAGGTTTTGTTCGGGTTGACCCATTGGGAAGGATTTTCTAGAGTTATGGCAGGGATAGGGGTGACGTAACCAGCAGCTTTGAGCCTTTCATAAAGCTGGTCTATTGGTTCGGCGATAGCGGTGTATTTCTTGGGAGTTCTATAGTCGAAGTTAGGTCGCGGTCTAGGGAAGTTTTGGCGGGTGAGAGGTGATTGATAGTGAGAGGGCTGAGCATTATAGGCTTGGTAGACGGGTGCAGGTTGGGAATATCTTGGTGAGGTAGGTTGATATGTGGGGGGTGGAGATGAATAGTAAGTAGGTGGAGGGACTTGGTAAGAGGGCGGGGGTGCTTGGTTATAGGGGTAGGTTGATATGTGAGATGAGATATTGGGTAGGTTTGGTATTTTATTGGGGATTTTGTTCTCTGTGCAACCATCAAGGCACTCACATCCTTTTTCTTGGACGTGCCACCGGACTGTAGAACCTTGTTAGTGGCCTGCAATGCCTCAAAATTAGTGAACATACCATTCTTAATGCCTTCATCGATCCTTTACCCTAGCTTGATGATGTCAGAGAACTTCTAGCCTTCAATTAGCATCAACCTCTCATAATATTATGGGTCCTGAGCTCAGACAAAAAACCTGTTCATCTATTCTTCTTCTAAGGCCGTCCTGACCTTAGCAGCCTCTGATCTCCAATGAGTAGCATACTCGCGGAATGTCTCTGTAGGTTTCTTCTTCAAATTCTAGATGTAGAATACATCTGGCGCATTCTCCGTATTGAATCTGAACCTGTCCATGAAATCGGATGCCATATCTACCCAGCTTGTCCATTTCTTGGGGTCTTGGCTAATGTACCAAGATAGATTATCCCCTTTAAGACTTTTCATAAAGAGCTTCATGTGGATCTTTTCATCTCTTCCGACTCCGACCAGCTTATCACAGTATGTTCTCAAATGGACTCTGGGATCCCCTGTGACATCAAACATCTCGAACTTGGGAGGTTTGTACCCTTCGGGAAGTTTGATGTCTGGCTGAATGCAAAGGTCCTCATAATTCAGTCCCTTGATACCTTTGTTTCCTTCAACACCCTAGACTCGGCTAGTCAGTTTCTTGAGTTCTGCGGCCAAGTTCCTGATTAGAGTGTCTTTGTCATTAGACTCTGGTGTGCTTGAAATAGGTTGAGTATAGTTTGGTGTGGTTTCCACATAGATGGGGGTGTTGTGGGGATGATCATTTGTGGAGTTTAGCGGTAGTGGGGTGTTGTCCGAAGTGTGGCACGTGTTACAGTGGTGATGGCGAGCAGGTTGGTTTTGTGGTTTTGGGATGCTTTGTGGTGGTGTGGGATTTGGAGCACTGACATCCAGGGTGGTGAGGGAAAATGATAAATTTGCCAAGTTCCGAACTTGGTCCAGTTCTTCCTGAAATTTCAACAACTTCTGCTCAAGTTGGGCAGCACTTTCCTTGAAAACCTGAATACCCTGAGTAACCTCTACCTGTTCACCCGAGTTCTCCTTTATGATGTTTCTCAAGTCTTCCATTTTTTCTTTGTTCTTGTTTCTGATAAGACTCGGATGAGGAGGAGGGGGAGGGCCCTTAGATCTTGTGGAGTAGGATGATGATGCCAGAGTACACGAACTAACCTTTTGGGGAGGGGAATAAAACAAAAGTAAAAGCAAAAAAGGTAACAAGTTAGTAAAGGTTATGAAAAGAAACGTTGCAATATTAAACACATAGTGCAAGAATATAAATCGCGTACTAATTTGGGTGCCTCATTGTGCCCGAGGTAGGCCTAGTGACAAGTTGATTTGGAGAACTTATAATGCTAAATGCCTCATTTTATTGATAAAAATAAGATAGATCCCAAAACGACACTAAAATTGCAGAGAGTAAAATGTCACTAATGGCCATTGGCCTTATTACATTTTAAGGCAAAAGAAAAGACTACTAACTACTTAGTCCAGAAGGGCCTTCCCTAGACTCGGCATCTTTAGCTCCATCGAACAGCTTCACCAGCTCACGCAGTCCCACCAACAAATAACCTCTAGCCAAGTATCCTCCTTCATTTCCCTCAGCGTTATGGCAGTTTTCGATCCTCTGGATGAACTTCCTTTCCAACTCTACCAAACCTCGCTCCAAATACCCTAGTCACTTGTTGGCACTGACAGCCATATCTTTCCTTTCTTCAATCAACTTCTGATGTGCTTCTTGAATTTCCTGATGTTCGTTTTCACACTCTCGTATCCTCTTGTGTAATTGGTTGTACTTAACCTGTATTTCAGCCTATTCGTCGATGACCCTATGACCTCGAACGGACCTGGGTTGTCCTAACCCACCATGGTCATCTTCCAACCAACTTGGATAGTAGGGGGTATAACCGGCATGGTACCTGTCCCGTTCTATGGAATCCTTTTCCAAGATGATTTTGCAATGCCACATGTGTTGAGCTTGACCTTGTATGGGCTATTATCGTCTTGGAAGTCGGCCCTGAAGTGACTCATCTTGTTGACCTTTGGTATGACCTACTTTCTCCTTGCCTGTCTCATGACTCGGAGAGGGACATAGGCATAAGTTCCCCTTAGACCAATGAGTATAAGAAATGGTGCGTCCCGAGATCGGACGATGAACTCTCCAGTAGGCAACCATTCGAACATCCACTGCACTTTGTCTTCTTTCAGATTCTCAAACAACTTTACCCACCCTTTAGCGTCTTCTGGTTGAGCAAACATGTTAGGCATATAGCTCATTCGCCTTAGCTGATGGAAGGCGATATGATCATCCTAGTCTCTGCGCAAAATCTCTTACCGATATTGACCCTTTAAGAGGTTCTTCATGAGCCAGAGTTGGAGTAGTAAGTTGCAACCTTCAAAGTGACTGGCCCCTCATTGACAGTTTTCCAGGGCTTGGTATATTTCAGCAACAATCATGGGTACTATGCTAAAAGGCTTCCCGCTAATCCCTTCCATTAGAGTGTTGGTGACCATGGCGAGTTTGGTATGGATCCTAGCCTTCTTCATAGGAAACACTATCATAACCAAAAAGTAGAACATAAAGACGAAGACTCTTCTGTGGATGTGCCCCAATGATGTGAGGGCAAATTCCTCTAGGTAAGTGCGGTAGGAATTGCTATGGCCATACCTCTCGTACAGATAGTCGAAAGGAATGTAGGAATCCTTCAAGCAAGTCAAGTCTGGGTTTTTCTTTAATCCCATCATCTTTAGGAAACCCCTGCCCTTGCGATTTTCTAGCATAAGCAAACCCGGAGTCTCCCAAGGAATACCAGCTAACCCTCCTATTTCCTCAAGCAAAGGTGTCATTTCAAGGCCCCCGAAGTGGAACACAGATCTGTCGCTATCCCAGAATAGAGTTTTAGCCTCTATGATTTTGTTGTCGGGTTGGATTTCCAAAAGAGAAGGAAAATTTCCCAAATATTTGAGGACGAGGGTCTGATCAATGGAGTGAAGGTCGTCCCACAAGCTTAGCAACCTTGGGTGAATGTTGGTTACCATGCTGAATCTGGGGACTTCGTGCCTCATTTCCTGCAAAACAAAGGGCAAGACCCTTACCCCGCCGAACTCGACTATTTAAACCAATAATTAGCATAAACGTCATTTAGTTCTCCAAATAAATTCACCGAGTATGGTGGTGTCCGTTTGGGTTCCAAGGAAATCCAGTGGACTTTGGACAAGGCTATCTTAAAGAGTCATTATGTGGACAACATAACTGACTTGGCTAGGTTTGACGGTGATGCATGCACAGTTAAACAGAATAAGGTTTCTATGGGGTATTAGACCTGTACCCTTGAGCGGACAACTCAGGAGGAAAAGGCACGGAACCATCGACTGCACCGATGATCGACTGGTTTTATCGCAAATATCCCTTTGCCAAATTTAGGGGGTGATAATATCAGAAGGGCGCAACCACTCATTATAAGCGTTGCTATGGTATTTATTTGGCACGAGTGGAATATGATATTGGAGATGCAATTACAAGAATAAAACAAGTTGTCATGTATTTGCACGTTCATAAATAACGATTACAATAATTGCTCAGAATTACAACAGTATTGACGGAAAGCAGTAAAAGAAAGCATTAAAGAAAAAGAAACAAAAAGCCAAGTCAGTTTCGAAGTAGAAGAAGGATAAAGGCATTAAATAAAAGCAACAAAGAGGCAATAAAGTCACAAATAACATGAAATGGTAAAAGCCTAAAGAATTCCCGAGCAGAGTCGCTATGCTGTCGATGCCCGCTTTTTTCCATCCCTTTTAAAGGTGAAAATCGAGTTTAAGACATTTGGGAAGAACACCCTATTCCCTTTTGGGAATTGGGTTTCTTTTTTAGAGTTGAAGAGTCGCCACCTAATGATTAAAGTGCATTAGGACACTAAAAGGGGATTGAGTTTGAAGAACCGGAGTTTGGGTAAGGGTTAGAAATTATCTCGAGGGGAAGGTGTTAGTCACCCCTCAAGATCCACTAGTGTGGTTCCCGGCCATGCTACGATTGTGACTTTAAAGAAAATAAACATACAAGCTAATTTCACATAAGGACTGCAAGTAGGTATGCATAATGGTTAATAAATATGCTAAAATTAGGGACTAGGTTGTTTTATGCTCGTTTC
Organism: Nicotiana glauca; assembly: GCA_026770625.1. Lineage (NCBI taxonomy): Eukaryota > Viridiplantae > Streptophyta > Magnoliopsida > Solanales > Solanaceae > Nicotiana > Nicotiana glauca. Next base: position 33,422 of record MU712657.1, read on the forward strand.
AAGGGAATGTCTAAATGCAGAAAATCAAACATGAGGAGTAAATGAATAGAGTTTTTTTTAGAAGGAAAAGAATAATACGGAAAATTAAAGAGGAATTTAGGGACTGAAACATAGAATTTTTTTAAGAACTGAAATTACATTGATAAGACAATAATGAAATTGTATAAGGGAAAGGAGGGTCATTGGTTTGTAAAATACATGGATCGTCCACACAACATCGGTAGCCAGTCGTACGCATAGTGTTATCGTGTGATCATCATCTCCATGTCTACCCTTCCCACCCCATTGAGGTATTAAGAGCGGAATGGTATCGTTACTTATTGCATGCTATTACCCGCCCCAATCCTATTAGTCCCGGAGGCATTTAGGGCTACTAATCCTAATGGGAAGGGATGTTGGACTTCATAGTTACAAAGGAACAAAATACTAAGGCGACAAGCAAGAACACATACTGCAAGTATTGGGAAAGCACATAAACAAATAAGGCTCAAACAGGCCTCATTAGATCAAAGAGAAAAAAAGCATACGATTTAGGATGACTTGCACGTACTGATTAGGGTCTGATTAAATTTAAAAGTCAAAACATGCTGATTTATCACATATTTTTTAGATTAGAAGTCCGAATTAGCCTTGACTAGATGTAGTTATCAAAATTGATATAGTTAATCAGTTGCCTATTAGTTTGCCTAGGTGAAACTCATAGACAAGATACCTAACAATGCAGGAGTATACCGATTTTAAGAAAAAAGGGGATACTGATTCTAGAAAGGGATCTGCAGATTTTGGGGACTGATTTTAGATTCTGAAAATGAAACCAACTCGATTATTTTAGTCAAATAGACATGGTCTGTACGTATCGTTGGTTTTGACAGTTACAACAGTCCTACAGACATGATCTCTAAATGGATTGGTTATTAAACATAAAGTTATTTTGCCTAATGGTGTGCATATGCAGAAATACAAAAGGACTTATAGAAATGCTTTCTAGATGCTGAAATACAGAATTATAAAGATCCTATAGGCACGTTTTCTAAATGGACTGATTATTATTAAACCTGAAGTTGTTTGCCTAATGATGTGTAAAATGTAGAATTATGAATGGTCCTATAGGCATGATTTCTCGATGCTAAAATGTAGAATTATAAATATCCTATAGGCATGATTTCTACCCTTCACATGCATCCATTCCCCAACCTTTTCCGCTATCCATCCCAATAGTTACTACAAAGTTATTACAGACCGAATGAATCAAAAGGAAGTAAAAAAAATTACATCAATATTTGCAACTACATCTAATCAGTCTAATTCAGACTCAAGGTCTAACAATATAAGATAAATCAACTTCCAGGATCAGATTTCCAAAAGACTTTCTCATATTTGGAGAGTGTCAAAGTTCCCAAGAGTCTCATAAGAACTCCGGGCAATGCTTACACCCCAAAACATTTAGAATCAAGAATATAGTGCAGTATGGAAAGGCCAGCTCTCAGATGTCCAAGTTCAGAGGGAACCCAGGGTCCCAAAGCAAGGTTCATAAGAGAGGGGTAGGACTTAAGATTCTAGGAATAGGTGTAAGTGCATAAGGGAAAAAGGGATCAGGGAGAGACTGGGTAGACTGGTGGTCATGCCCAAAAATTGGAATGCTGGCACACCCCTGACCAGCCTACCAGTCAAACAATTAAGAGTTTGGATCCATTGTAGATCAAGCCTAGGCCTGGACAGTAATTAGGATAGTGTCAGGCTAGGAGCTTAACTCAGCATATAAAAGGGGAATATGGGTAAAGGGTTCATAACAGAAATAGAAGCGAAGAAATAAGATACGAAAACAAAAATTATAGCAGATAAGCAGTAAAGTAAACAAGAAGCCAGAAGTTGTAAAGTAAAAACATAGGGGGTAAAGCAGAATATTTAAACAAAGGACATACCCGTTTCAAAGAAAATAAGTAAACAAAAGTAGCCTTGAAAAAGCCGGATTGCAAACAACAGTACCAAAAGATCTCAGGTAAAGCAGGATTAGGAAGTAGTATTGCTCGAGAAGTGAGTTCAATGTGTATGAGTGATATTTTTAGTATTTTTCGATTGCTAGAGAAATTTTTCGTGTCTGTCTCTGTAAGAGGGAGGGCTAGGTCCTTATATAATTTCTTTTTGAAAACAAGTGAGGTTGGCAAAGAGTGCACAAACATAGAAGCTAATCAATCAGTATCAATTAAGACAACTAGACTCCCTTAATTAGGGGGTCTAGGGCAAACGACTAAAGAAAAATTTTAAGGTAAGGAAACCATGTAGTGAACAAATAGGGTCAAGTACATAGTAATTAAGGAAATATGGAATGATAGTGTTAAAAATAAGGTATCAGTTTTGTAAATTAGTAAAGGGATCCCCGATCACAAAGATCTTTAGGTAATTAAGGAAAGAATAATTCAAATGTTGGTACAGAATCATAGAGGAGATACAAAAGACCAATTATTTAAGGAAGACATCACAAGCCTAGGATTTTTACACAAAAGAATCAAAATAAACAGCCAGTAGAGTTCAATCGAAAGAAATCAGTGCTGAATCATTAGCATAATTAGAGGGATTTCAAAATCGATCCTTGTTTGAAATATTTTGAAAGGGAAGTTTTTCCTCACATATAAAGCATATAGTTTAAACAAAAGAAAAGCTTAACAACTAAAAATTTTAGAATCGCAGGCAAGTAGGAATTTGATTCCTGGATCGCAATGACTCTGGAAACCTAGGGTTCCGAAGTGAAACCCTAGTGCTATCTATCCAAAGAAACCCCCCCCAAATTTTAGGGTTTCAAGTAGAATAAGAGGTGAGAAATTACTGGGAGGCAAACATACGTGATAGCAAACAAACGATTCAAGGCATGCTGGAGAAAAACATGGAATTCAAACACATCTCAGAAGACAGTATTTAGCAGGAATGCCAACGAAACTCAGTAACGTGAAACAAAATCAAAAAGCATGAACTTAAACACATATAGCAAAGAGCGCAGAACAACAACCTAGGTGATTAAAGAACAGTAAAAGTTCTTGCATAATCAGAAGAGAAATAAGAGAATGAACTCGAGCACAATAAGAAATAAACATGCAAGTATAAAATACACATAAAAGGAGAACAAAAAGTCGGAAAATATTTAAAGAAAACTCTTTCTAGAAACCCTAAAAATCGAATGTGAATAAATTTAAAAAGAAACTTGGGGAAATGTCCTAAAACGTCAAGCAAAGACCAAGCATGGTACAGATCTAAGAAAAAAACAAGCAAGTGAAGAACCTTAGATGGCTTAAAAATGGCAGAAAAAACCCTAGAATGAGAAGGTCTTGAGGAAAGTCGGATCCTGAGTTGAAGAGACTCATATTACCTTGAACACGCCGGAAGATGGCAGGAGAGGCCATAGATCTTGCAGATCTGAGATGGATCTAAAGGAATCCATGGAAGTTAGGCTTCCAAACTTCGAGTAACCCCGGTTTAATGGTGAGGGAGAGTGAGCACAGGCCATCCATGGCTGGATTCCGGTGAAACATGGTGGAAATTGGCGGGAGGTAGGGTTTCGGAGAGGGATAAAGAGAGTTTGAGATATGAGAAGTTTAGAGGCAGCGCATCTGATAGAATGATTTAGGTTGGGGGCGGTATGGGAATTAAAAAGGAAATAAAGAATCACGACCGTTGATCAAAATGATCAACGACTAAGATTAAAGGGGAAGCGGGGCGGGTTTAAAATCGGGTTAAAGGGTCGAGTTAAAATTGGAACTGGGTTGTTTTAATTTGGGCAGAATTGGGGGTCAAATTGAGGCTAAAATTGAAATAGTAATGCGCGATGTGTTAAATGGTCAATTTTCCCCTCTTTCATTTTATAAAAATAGTTAAAATGATTTTAAAAACTAATTAAAAGTACTGAACTAATTGATAGTATATAAATATCAATCTAAAAATACTGGAAATAATTTTATGATTGTAAAATGACATTAATCGTAATATAGGCCATAATTGCAATTTTATGCAATTTTAGTTTTAAAATACCAAAGAAATTTGTAAAAAAGTTCAAAAATTACCTTTATTATATTTTGGTGTAAATATGAGGATGGAAATAAATTATTCACCAAAATGATAATTTTGGGAATAATTATCGGATTTTGCATTGTTAAAATAGACAATAAATTGATTTTAAAAATCTTAAAATTTTGGAAAAAATTCTAAAACTTTTGGGCATGCTTATATATGTAGACACATGCTATTTCAAAAGTATTTTGTATATGAAAAATATAATAGGGAAAAATTGGGTATCAACAGCGATTTGATTATTTCTTCTTGGATTTGCGGTTCTATATGCACACTTATCTTGGTTTCCCTGACTTTATACTGATCTCCTAAATTGATTGCTTCAGTTTCATTCAAATTAGGCATAGATTTTTCTTCAAGGTATTTTAGTTCATTACTAATTTCCTCAAATGCTTCTTCTTCGTCATATTATGTTTCATCATCGCACTCTACTTCTTTGATTATTATTTCAAAATTAGATTGGCTTTTAAGACTTGGCTAAAAATTTCTCTTGCATATCATGTCATTTAAACCAACATAAAAATAAATGTACAAAATAAAAATAAAAATAAAACTCTATTAGGAATAATGGAAAACGGAAAATTGTATTTCATTAAAAATAAAAGGATAGAAGGGTTTGTACATCAAAAAAAGCAAAAAATAAAAATCTAGATTACAACCCTGGAATAACCCAGATAACAGAAAGGAAAACAAATCAAACTACCAAAACTCCTTCCCCGTGGAGAGAGGAGTAGCTTTCTAGTTGCTAAGCTTCACATTTGGCCTAATGATATACACATCTATGTTATTGGAACCTTCCCCAATTTTCACCATATTAACCTCATCAAATAGAATCTTGAACCTCTTGATCAGTTCTTCGTCAAAGTCGACCACAAGTTTCGGGACTGATGATATTGGATGTTTTGCGGCCCCTGGCTTGACAAAATACTTGGAGATGTGTGGAACAGGCTTAGTGAGTGACCATACCTTTCGTTTCAAATTTTTGCCCTTTTCTCGTCCTTCTCTGTGGGCGTGAATCCCAAACCAAATGTACCAAAACATTAATGTGGACACACTGGATGCACAATAACCTGTGCTATCATGATGGATGCGGGTGATAACTTCTGGCTAGGAATATATTCTCCCTCGGGAATCTTATCAACAGACATTGTTTCAAAAGTTTGGTAGACCCAAGGCCCTTTATAATCTTCAACTTCAATGAATGGAACAATTGTGTCGTTGTAAGCAGATAAGTTCTCATTACCATAGATAACTATTTCCTTCCCGTCCTATTCGAACTTCACCATTTGATAAAGAGAAGATGGGACTGCCTTTGCAGCATGTATCCAGGGCCTTTCCAACAACATATTATAGGAGACAACCACATCTAACACTTGAAATTCCATGGTGAACTCAACTGGCCCTATTGACAATTCGAGCATTATATGACCAACAGAATCTTCCCCTCCTCCATCAAAACCTCGAACACATACATTGTTTGTGTGGATTATTTCAATGCTGATTTACAACTTTTGCATAGTGGACATGAGGCAAATATTTGCACTAGATCCGTTATCAACCAACACCCTTGAGACAATAGAATCCTCGCACTTTACCATGAGATAAAGAGCTCAGTTGTGTTTTGTACCCTCCATAGGAAATAAATCATCTAAGAAAGTGATTCCGTTTACTTTGAAGATCTTGTTAGCAATCTTTTTCAAATGATTCACTGTGATCTTGTCAAGGACATGTGCTTCATTCAAAATCTTCATTAGGGCACTGCGGTGTTCATCTGAATGTATCAACAAAGACAATAGAGAGATCTAAGCCGATGTTTTCCTTAATTGCTCCATAATGGAATAGTCTTGCACTTTCATCTTTTTTAGGAACTCTTCGGCCTCTTCTACAGTGACCATCTTCTTTACTGAGATTTGGCTTTCCTTGAATCGCTTGGCTTTCCTCAATTATTATGGGGTAAAACATCTCCCAGAATGAGTAAGCCGTCCGGTTTCATTGACTTCTTCCCTACTTTTTTCCCTTTATATGTTACTATCATCTGTTTGTAATTTCACGGGACATCCTTTGTATCAACTATCTACAACTTGGTCACTAGCTTAATAATAACAGGGGTAATGCAGGCCCCTTCCATGACTATGACGGGCTTGTACGGGATCCTTAGCATGACCACTTTCAGCTTTTCCTGACTTGCCCGAACACCATCGGGAAACCATTTCACTACCAACACAAGTGGCTTCACGTTGAGCATGCTTAGTTTTTCCGTCACCCCATCAACTATCAAGGGAATTGATTTTGTAGAATCTAGAACCTTAACCGAGTTACTTTTAATAGCACAAATCATCATGACGAACTTGGAAGAATTCATGGGCTCCCCATCCTCACGGACTATTACAATCATGTGTGTTTCTACAAGGGCTGGCAATAGATTTTGGCTGATGTTTGGCACATCTGGTCTCTAGACTACAATTTGATTTTGTCATAACCCCGGTTCTCCCTCCGTGAACCATCATGACGACACCTAGTCTCTACGACTAGGTAATCCTAACAATGTAGAAAATAAACAAAATTGCAGAAAAAATAATTAAAAACCAAAAAAGTGAAATAAAATACTGTTTAAAATACCGCTCGACATACACAGTAACAACTCTCGAAACTAATAACAGTTCCCAAAACCCAGAATCTCATGATCACAAGCTTTTGAATGTCTATAAGTATCGAACTCCAGAATATCTAACAAAGAAAAATAAATGCAGAAGGGCTAATACTTAAAGGGAGAGTAGAAAGGGACACTTCGGTCTGCGGATGTGGCAGATATACCTCGGAGTCTCTACAAGTGCCTCTCCTTACGCGTGATAAGTCTGAGTGTAGGTACATGGATCTGCACATGAAAAACATGCGAAGAAAGGGCATGAGCACACCACAGCAATAATCAGTAAGTGCCAAGCCTAACCTCGATTGGTTAGTGACAAGGAAGGTCAAGGCCCTACTGAGATTAAATGAAATATAAGGTATAACAGTATAATATAAATAGTACAGTTGAAAACTAACAGTAAGAATTAATACAGGATAATAAGGATAACAACAACTGAAACACAGACAAAAACAATCACAAGGAATACCACTCTTTACAAAGATAATAACCGGGGATCTCTCAATATCCGAGGATCTCTTAGTACCCTCAATATATGCTAGGGATCTCTTGGTATCCATAATATATACTAGTGAACTCTTGGTATCCCGATGATCTCTTGGTATCCTCAATATATGCTAGGGATCTCTTCGTCTCCCAAGAATCTCTTGGTATCCTAAATATACGTGCTGGGGATCTCTCGGTATCCTGCACTTCAGTTCAAATCAACAATACGTACAGGGGATCTCCCGGGATGTCGTCCTGTAGTCCCCAAGTAAAACACACAGTAATAATGCAAAGAATACTAAATTAAACTCAACTTCATACCAAGGTAAAACAAGTAATTCTAACCTAGCATGCTTCACGTAATACAAATAAGGCAGTTTAAAGAAATAAAGCACTTAAGTCATTAAACATGCTTCCATAAGCTAAGAGCAGGCCTAAATTCCAAGTAGTATAAACAGGAAAGGAGAAAAAACACAATTAAAGCTACGTTAGTGAAAACAAGATTTAAACAATTAGCACAAGTACGCACTCGTCACCTCACGTACACGACACTTCAAGTATCACAATACCAAATCTTGTGGGATTGTCCCCCACACAAGGTTAGGCCAGCCACTTACCTCAAACCAGCTCAAAATCAACTTGAAACCACGCTCTTGCCACGAGTACTCGACTCCAAATGGATCAAATCTATTCAATTCAATTCCATAATGTAAATAACACTTCAAGTAACTGATTCTACAAATTAATTCTAAGCTAATACGCGAAATTAGGTCAAATAACCAAAATGCCCCTCGAGCCCACATCTCCGAATCGGTTAAAATTTATATTTTCAGAATTCTCATACTCTCACGAGTTCATGCATACCAAAATTATCCAAATCCAAGGTCAAATTCTCAATCAAAATTTGAATTCTAGGTCTAAGAACTTTCTTCCAATTTTTCCCCAATTTCCACCTCTAATCCGAAATTAAATGATAAAACTAACACTAGATTAATGGAATACAACTAGAAAGGGTTAAGGAATTGTTACCAAATCCCCCACAGAATCTCCCTCTCTCGAGCTACAAATTAATTTCTAACCTTTTGAAACTAAACCCTCGAATTCTAATTTTTTTTGCCCAACAAAGTCACATCTGCGGCTCAATTTTTGCATATGGGATACCGCTTTTGTGGTAAAGGGAACCGCTTTTGCGGTTCTCACTTAAAATTCCCTTTCCGCACCTGCGACCCATATGCCACATCTGCGATCACGCAGGTGCGGTAACACATCCGCTTCTGAGGTTCCTGCTCACTTTCCTCTTGGATGCTTCTGTGGCTTGACTCCGCATCTGTGGGAGTCACATCTGCGTCCTCTCAACTGCAGATGCGGTTATGACAACATCCCAAAGACTTTAGCTACAACTCCAACTTTAAACTTCCTGTTAAACACCCAAAATCATCCCGAGGCCTCGGGACCTTAACCAAAAGCATAGACAATTCATATACCACTATCCAAACTTATACAAATCTCCACAACACCTCAAAGAACATCAAATCAACCAATTAGCATAAGATTCAAGCCTAAGAACTTAAAAAATTCTCAAAATATGCTTTCGATCAAAAAGCCTATCAAACCTCGTCCGAATGACTTGGAATTTCGCACACACGTCACATTCAACACTATGGAGCTACTCCAACTTCCGGAATTCCATTCCAACACTCGGATCAAAATCTCACTAACAAACCGGAAACTTCAAAAATTCAACTTTCGGCATTTCAAACGTAAATTAGCTACGGACCTCCAAAATACAATCCGAACATGCTCCTAAACCCGAAATCACCCAACGGAGCTAACGGAACCATCAAAATACCATTCCGAGGCTTTTTCACATTTTTCTAACTACAGTCAAATTTTGAAAACTTAAGTTCTCATTTAGGGACTAAAGGTCCCAAAACTCTCCGAAACTCCAAATAATTCCTCCCAGCAACTCACAAAAGCAGAAAAAAACACGGGGAAAGCAGTTAATAGGGGATCGGGGCGTTAATTCTTAAGACGACCTGCCAGGTCGTCACATCCTCCTACACTTAAATACTCGTTCGTCCTCGAACGAGCATAGAGACATACCTGAAGTAGTGGAAAGATGAGGGTAACAGCTGCATATATCCTGCTCGGTCTCCCAGGTTGCCTCCTCGATCGGCTGCCCCGCCACTAAACCTTCACTGATGCAATGTTCTTTGACCAAAGCTTTCTAACCTGTATGTCCAATATTGCCACTGGCTCCTCAACATAGAATAAATCCTTATCCAACTGGACCGAACTGAAATCCGTCACGTGCGACGAATCACCGTGCTTCCTCTAGAGCATCAAAACATGAAATACCGGATGAACTCATGCCAAGCTGGGAGGTAGGGCAAGCTTATAAGCAACCTCCCTAACACGCCTCAATATCTCAAAAGGGCCAATAAACCTCGGACTCAACTTCCCTTTCTTCCCAAATCTCATAATGCCCTTCATAGGTGAAACCCGAAGCAGAACCCACTCTCCAACCATATAGGAAATCTCATGACACCCTTCATAGGTGAAACCCGAAGCAGAACCCACTCTCCAAACATATAGGAAACATCATGAACCTTCCGGTCCGCGTAACTCTTCTGTCTGGGCTGGTCCGTACGGAGTCTATCCTAGATCACCTTAACCTTCTCCACAGCATCCTAAACCAAGTTTGTGGCCAATAATCTAGAGTCACCTGGCTCAAACCAAACCATTAGGGATCTACACTGCCTAACATATAAAGCCTCATTTAGTGCCATCTCAATGCTAGACTGATAATTGTTGTTGTATGCAAACTCTGCCAATGGCAAGAACTGATCCCAAGACCCTCTGAATTCAATCACACACACACGGAGCATATCCTCAAGAATCTGAATAGTGCGCTAGGACTGTCCGTCCGTCTAAGGGTGAAATGTTGTACTCAACTCCACCTGAGTACCCAACTCATGCTGAACGACCCACCAAAACCGTGATGTGAACTGAGTACCTCTATCTGAAATGATGGAAACTGGAATACCATGTAGACGAACAATCTCCCGAATATAAATCTCCGCCAAACGCTCCGAAGAATAGGTAGTACATACAAGAATAAAGTGTATGGACTTGGTCAGCCGATCCACAATTACCCAAATGGCATCGAACTTCCTCAAAGTCCATGGGAGCCAAACTACAAAGTCTATGGTGATCCGCTCCCACTTCCACTCCGGAATCTCTATCTGCTGAAGTAACTCACCCGGTCTCTGGTGCACATACTTCACCTGCTAATAATTGAGGCACCGAGCTACAAACCTAACTATATCCTTCTCCATTTGCGTCCACCAATAGTGCCGTCTCAAACCTGGTACATCTTCGCACCACCCTGATGGATGGAATACCGTGGACTATGGGCCTGCTCTAGAATCAACTCTCGAAGCCCATCAACTTTGGATACACAAACCCGACCCTGCATCCTTAATACCCCGTCATCACCAATAGTCACATCTTTGGCATCGCCATGTGAAACCCTATCCTTGAGGACAAGCAAATAAGAGTCATCAAACTACTGCACCCAGATATGATCAAACAAGGAAGACCGAGAGACCATGCAAGTTAGAACCCAATTGGGATTCGAAAGATCAAATCTCACAAACTGACTAGCTAAGGCTTGAACATCCATCGCCATGGGCCTCTCTGCTGCTGGTAAATAAGCCAAACTCCCCAAACTCTCTACCCGACGGCTCAAATCATCGGCTACCACATTGGCCTTACCCGGATGTTACAAAATAGTGATATCATAGTCTTTTAGTAGCTCTAGCCATCTCCTCTAACGCAAATTTAGATCCTTCTGCTTGAACAGATGTTGTAAACTCCGGTGATCAGTATAAATCTCACAAGGCACACCGTACAAAAAATGATGCCAGATCTTCAAGGCGTGAAAAATAGCAGCTAACTCAAGATAATGGACATGATAATTCTTCTCATGTACCTTCAACTTTCTGCATGCGTAGGTAATCACCCTACCATCCTACATCAATACCGCGCCAAGGCCAATCCTCGAGGCATCACAATAGACAGTATAAGACCTCAAACCTGTAGGCAATATCAAAACTGGGGTTGTAGTCAAAGCTGTCTTGAGCTTTTGAAAGCTCACCTCACACTCCGTCGTCCACTGGAATGGAGCACCCTTCTATGTCAGTCTGCTTATAGGTGCTACGATAGATGAAAACCCCCAACAAATCGACGGTAATAACCCGCCAAGCCAAGAAATCTGCGAATCTCTATAGCTGAGGATGGTCTGGGCCAACTCTGCACTGCTTCCACTTTCTTCGGATCCACCTTTATCCCCCCACTAGAAACCACGTGATCTAAGAATGCCACGGAATCCAACCAAAACTCACATTTCGAGAACTTAACATATAATTTCTTCTCTCTCAAAGTCTGAAGCACACTCCTTAGGTGCTGCTCATGATCTTCCCGACTCCAAGAATACACCAGAATATCATCAATAAAGACAATGACGAATGAGTCAAGATATGGCCGGAATACACTGTGCATCAAATGCATAAAGGCTGCTGGGGCATTGGTCAGCCCAAATGACATAACAAGGAACTCGTAATGACCATACTGGGTCCTAAAAGTAGTCTTCGAGATATTTGGCTCCTGAATCTTCAATTGATGGTACCCTAAATGCAAGTCAATCTTAGAAAACACTCGTCACCCTATAGCTGGTCAAACAAATCATCAATACAAGGAAAAGGATAATGGTTCTTCACTATAACTTTGTTCAACTGGCAGTAATCAATGCACATACGCATAGAACCATCATTCTTCTTCACAAACAAGACAGGAGCACCCCACGGTGATACACTAGGCCTAGTAAAACCCTTATCAAGCAATTCTTGTAACTGACCCTTCAACGCATTTAACTCAGAAGGAGCCATACGATACAGAGGAATAGAAATAGGTTGAGTGCCCAGCAACAAATCAATGCCAATATCAATATATCTATCGGGCAGCATGCCCGAAAGGTCAGTTGGAAACACATCAGAAAAATCCTGTACTACTAGGACTGAATCAACGGAAGGGGTATCAATACTGACGTCTCTCACATAAGCTAAATACGTGTCATACCCCGTCTCAACCATTCGCTGAGTCTTAAGGAAATAAATAACTCTACTGGGAGTGTGATCTAAAGCACCCCTCCACTCAACACGTGGTACACCTGGCATAGCCAGCATTATGGTTTTGGCGTAACAATCAAGAATAGCATAATGGGGCAAAAACCAGTCCATGCCCAAAATAATATCAAAATCAACCATGTTGAGCAACAATAAATCGGCTCTGCTCTCAAAACCACTAAGAGCAACCAAACATAATTGATAAACGCGGTCGATAATTAGAGAATCTCTCACAAGAGTAGAAACATAAACTGGTGAACTCAAAGAATCTTGAGGTACACCTAAATGTGGAGCAACATAAGAATACACATAAGAATAAGTGGAGCCAGTATCGAGTAGAGCCAATGTATCTATGTGACAAACTAGGACAATACCTGTGATGACAAAATCGGAGGCAACAGCCTTGGAAGGGCATAATATCTGTCATGGCTGATATTTTAAGCGTCAATACCACACAAGAAGGGGGTGATTTGTGTGGTACCCAATTTTCGCTTAACTACTCTATAGAAGAACCTGGTTGTTCTAGGTGTTCCAACTACTACTGTTTGTGAAATAATAAATACAAAAAATAAAGAATAAAGAGATTTTTATGTGGAAAATACCATGATCAAAAGGTAAAAAAACCACGACCTACTACTCAGTAGGATTTTCCAAAACTTCCACTAAAATCACTGAGCCAAAACAGCATTTACAAAAACTCTTTGTATACCTAAGGATTAACTCTAATCTCGTTGTGGCACATAGCCTCAACTGCTGCGACAACTTCAAGTTAATAACTTGAATACTCTAGGTACCTAATACAATTGTTCTATGAAAGCTGAAAGGTACATTGTTAAACTACCTACTACAATTGAACTAGAATAAAAGATAGACACTTGGAACTGGTTCTTCTATCTCGTTCAATTAGCTTCAGAACTGCACACTCAAATCTCACATAAATTGTTTGCAAAATTGCCTTGCTTTTTTTCTCTCAATTTAGTTTTAACTTTTGCGTATGTGCATTACTTGTAAAAAAGAACAACACTGACATTTAATAGGTTAGCAATTAGAGTTTGATTGAGATTCAATTGCTGCTCTTCTATCATGGAAAAGTTCATGATGATCTCAAACTCTAACACTATCTTCATCCTAGATTGTGTTCTCCTCATATAAGGAGACTTTCTCCCCTTATCCAATATGCAACCTTTTAGATCATATCAGGAGATATTGTTGCTTGATCAGCAGAACTTATCTCCTTTATGTGCACCTCACATGTATAGGTTGATCATGACTGTGCTTCACAAGATGGACTTGGTCCATGTCTGAGTTCTTTTGTCAATCTTCAAAACTTCACCTGTTCTTGGGCCAACAAATTCCCACTTTTTGATGATGACAAACTTTGTGCTTTTTAATTATTTGAAATCTGTAAGAACTCAGCTTAGCCATCAATACTAAACTTAGAAAATTCACTTATCATCAAGGACTAGGTTAATTAGGTTATAAATATCACTTATTTCAGAAGGTGTAAAGCACAATGTCTCTTCCCCTTTTTGGCATCATCAAAAAGTTGCATACAAAGTGGGATTACCAGATTTTAATAAGTACTCATGGCCACTGGAACAACTGTAAGTGCAATCATGATGCAATCATCAGTAATCAAGCAATCATATTTAACTATCAAGAACAGACTAACATTGAACAAGAGCAAAATAGTAGTTATCATTGACCGAGATATGTTGCCACCGATAATCCAAAGAAAAACATTCAAACCATAAGCAAAAACAAAAGATAGAAAAATCCCTAATCTGGGTCACTAAAGTGCTAAACAAGTGCAGGAGACAAAAGCTAGGAACCCTAAGGCTTGGAGGAACTGGAGGGTTGGGTTTAGGTTTGGAGAAGGTTCAGCATGTTATGAAGAATTCCATCATTCTTCTCCTTTTCTTTGGCAAGCTCAGTTACTCAGCTTCCATTTCAGTCACACGAGTCTTGAGCCTAGCTATTTCAATATCCTTGGCTGCACTTTCCTGAACCAAAGTCCGGACTTTGCTGTTGATGGGTGTCTTTTGGGATGAACCAGGTTCATTTGGGATGGCATTGACTGCATAGTCACAAGCAAGAAGAGTATTGATTCCAAAGTGATCCTTGCTTGAGTCCATTTCCCACTTCTTCAAAGGCACATTGCACCTATCCAGCAAAGTAGTCAGAATAAAGCCATGGGGGTAGCATGAGACTTTGAGACATTGATGACCCTATCCAAAAACTTGATGATGAAGGCAGGCCAATTTATTTTCCTTCCACTCTCCAGGCACTCCATAACCACTAGATCCATGTAATTTGTAATGTGCCTTCTCTCCTGTCTGGGCAATAAGCACGTGTTGACAAATTCAAACAAGACCTTGTGCTCAAGCCTCATTTCACTTCTCTGCACTGCCCTAACTTCATTCACATCTTCAGAATCACCGAACCTCTTGGTAGTTGCAAGAGTAATAGGGAGGGAGTCCAGGCAAGGCGACCTTTTCCTTGTATAGTCATCAAACCCTTTAGAGGGTATGTCCAGGATCTCTCCCAATTTCTTTGCATCAAACTGCACTTGAAATCCTTTCACTAGGCTACTAACCTTGCCATCCTTACTAAAGCAGTAGCCATAAACTAAATTACCTCATTTCTGGCTAGCATACCATCCATTTGAAGGACCATGTCCTTCCATCCTTGAGCAGCTAAAACACTCACCAATCTTATCATTCCTGGTTCCACCAGGTCTTTCAACAGTCTATCCTTTAAAATCTTTCTTTTGCCAAACATGGCAAACTTATCTTATTCCTTCTCAGAATCAACTTCTTCTTCTTCTCCACTCTAGTTCTCATGTTCAAAAATATTTGATTGTTTGTTTTTCACTGCAGATCTTGTCCTCTTAGCTAGTGTAGGTTCAACAGCCTCAGACACAGAGGAAGGCTTCTTGGAGGAAGTCTTGGCCTTTTTGGGCTTGGGGGTTGAACCTCCACTGATGTACCCTTTTCTTGATGCACCAGTTCCATATCCTCTTCCTCAGTAGCCTTTGAGGATTCTGCAACATTTACCTTCCCTTTATTCATTCTCTTTTTCTTACTTTCTGCTAAAGCCCTTTGTAGATCAGCTTCACTCTGTTTTACCATGCTTATTGTGGCTCTACCCTTTGGCAATGAAGAGGAAGTAGGTGTTGGGGATAAAGCCTTTCTTTTCTTGGAAGGCTTAGGAACATTGGGGCTTTTGTTGTGGGAGTTCTGCGTTTATTTGGGCCATAACTTGCCCCAACCTTTTTCAGTAGGTCTGCTAGGGTCTCTTCAGTAGATGAAACATGTTCATCTCTCTGTGTGCTCAGATGAACCAACCCCTCAGCAACTTCCGCAGAACCACTTCACCTGACTTCATGCCACCTTCTTCTACCCTTTCTTGTGCAACCCCACCGATAGCAGGCACTACTCCTTTCCCATTTCCCATCTCTTCACCACATGCACCCTCTCTCTCTTTTTCTTTTTAAGAAATCTTTTTACCTCCACTCCTTCGTATCTCAGGCAATTCAACATCCCTAATGGGTCCAACCAGAAAAAACCTAGTCTCTAGGTTTTCAGTCACAGATAAACGTACCTTAGAAGGGGATTCTTGAGTCTTTTCAGAGTCAGAAGGCCCATGTCCTTCCCCCTCAGCAGCGGATTGATATGATTCAGAATCAGAGCTGGAGTCGGAGTTTTGAGCTTGGCTTGCTTTCAACTTCTCATTTAATGTCTTCCTCAGAGCCCCAAACGCTATAGTTTTTTGAGCAAGCATTTTCACCCTTCAAAGTCTAGGATTTGGAGATGCACTGGGTGGAGGAGGTAAGGATGAATTTGAGAGAGTGGGTGGTAGAGGAGTTCCAGGATTGTCTTGTGGGTTAGTCATCATCATTGGTTTCTTGAGAGAATTTTGGAAATTTGAGATTTGAAGAAGAAGGCAATTAAAAGAGAAGAAGAATTTTTGACGGTTTGGAATTATTAAGATGGCAGGAAATATGATGTGTATTTAAAGAGAAATACACATTTAATAGGTAACGACAGCTTTTAGCATTGGTCATTTAGAGGTCTAATCAACCTAAAATTCCAGATTTTGAATAATCAGTTTATCTTCCCTAGATTTTAGGCAATTTTTTTTTGTTTTGAGTTCTAGGCAGACGGAATTGGTTCAAAGCTAACGGGTAGAATTTTTTGGGAATTGAACAATTTTAGGACTTCTGCTCATGATTTGAATATTAATCTTTATAATTGTGCAGAGTATAGATAGAAAACATATCTTAGCTTTCACATGAACCCATACTGATGAACCAGGTTCTTCATTTAGAATTCTCTTGAACATGCCTCACACACCATAATAGATAAAATTTTGTAAGAGATAAGTGAGTCATATAAACACATATCATAGGAGTATAATTAAAGTATGAAGCTGAGTAAGAATTAATCTAGATATTTACACAAGTTTAGAGTTCCTAGCCAATTTTTTTTTCATTTTTCATAATTTTTTTCATTGTGCATTATGACCTGGAGCTATTAGGTGATCTTAATCATCCCTAATTCCAACCTGTTCCTCTCAAAGTTTTCTCTACTCAGTGCTTTATTGAAGATGTCAGCAATTTGTTCTTCAGTAGCACAGAATTCTGTGGAGATCAATCATTTCTCATAGTTACCTCTTAAGAAGTTGTGTTCTCTTATGATGAACAAGTTTCTTTGTCATACTTATAGCACTACTGTTATCACAAAATATAGGAATGCAACCCACTTCAATACCAAAGTCTATCAGCTGCTATTTAATCCATAGCAATTGAGCACAACAAGAGGCAGCAATAACATATTCAGCCTCAGCAGTGGATAATGCCATTGAATTTTGCTTTCTAGTGGCCCATGATACAAGACATGAACTAAGAAAATGAGCCATACCTGAGGTGTTTTTCCTATCCACAAGAAAACTTGCATAATCAACATCATCATACCCTACTAGATTGAAATTACTACCTTTAGGGTACCAAAAACACATATCACTGGTGCCTTTCAAATATCTCAGTATCCTCTTGACGACAGTCAAGTGAGACTCCTTTGGATTTTCCTGGAAGCGAGCACAAAGACCTATACTGAAGACTATGTCAGGTCTGCTGGCAGTAAGATACAAAAGTGAACCAATCATACCCCTATACAACTTCTGATCAACTGATGAACCAGGTTCATCTATATCTAATTTAGTGGCAGTTGCAATGGGGGTGTTTATTTCCTTTGATTCATCCATTTTGAACTTTTTGATCAGTTCCTTTGCATACTTCTGCTGATGGATCATGGTTCTATTTGGGTTTTGTTTGATTTGTAAGCCTAAGAAAAAATTAAGCTCACCTATCATACTCATTTCAAACTCACTCCCCATTAGTTTGGCAAAATCCTTACTTAGTTTATCAGTGGTGGCCCCAAAAATTATGTCATCAACATATATTTGTACCATAAGAAGATCCTTGCCCTTTTCCCTTAAGAATAGGGTACTATCAATTTTACCTATTTTGTAGCCATGCTCTAAGAGCCTGCTTGAGTCCATAGAGATCCTTGTCTAATTTGTACACATGCTCAAGACATTCCTTGCTCTCAAACCCTGGAGGTTGTTTCATAAACACTTCTTCTTTCAGGTAGCCATTCAGGAAGGCACTTTTGACATCCATCTGATGGAGAGTGAATTCCATGTGTGCTGCAAAAGCTATGAGGAGTCCTATTGCCTCTAGTCTTGCAACTGGAGCAAAAGTCTCATCATAATCTATACCCTCCTCTTGGTTGTAACCTTGTACCACGAGTCTTGCCTTATTTCTTGTAACAACTCCATCTTCATCAAGTTTGTTTCTGAAGACTGATCTGTCGTTGGATCTTTGAAATAGATGCCAAACTTGACTTCTCTCAAACTGAGTGAGTTCATCTTGCATTGCGTTTACCCAATCTGCATCCTGCAAAGCCTCAACAACATTTTTAGGTTCAATAAGAGATATGAAAGCATCAAAAACACACAAATTCTTTAATTGTGATATAGTTTTGACTTCAGAGGTTGGATCAGTGATTATGTTCTCAATGGGATGAGAACTTTGATACTTATGAGGTTTCACAACCAACTGATTTCTGCTAGATAGTTCTCCCATGTTCTGTTGCTGAGGAACATGGTCATGAACAGGTTCCTTTAGGGGATTTGTTTCAGTTCCTCTTTGATCAGTTCCCCCTGTCAGGTTGCCCTGGATGGAAGAACCTGTTCCATCACCTGTTCCTGCTTTTGGTGCCACTTTAGCCTGTGCTGGGACTTCAGTCAAATCTCTTACCAGCCCAATAGCCTTATCTTCATGTTCCCGTCTATAAGAAAGCATATTAGTTTCATCAAATACTACATGCACACTTTCTTCTACACACAAAGTTGTTTTATTGAACACTTTATATGCTTTGCTATGTGAAGAATACCCCAGGAATACTCCCTCGTCACTTCTGGATCAAACTTACCTAGGGAGTCTTTTCCATTATTGTGCACAAAGAACATACATCCAAATGCCCTAAGATGGGATATAGTTGTCTTTCTCCATTTAAGTAACTCATAGGGAGTCTTTTCTACAAGAGATCTAGTAATGCACCTATTGATGATGTAACATGCAGTGTTTATAGCCTCTGACCAGAAGCTGTGAGACAATTTACTAGAAAGAAGCATAGTCCTAGCCATATCTTCAAGAGTCATGTTCTTTCTTTCAACTACTCCATTTTGTTGAGGAGTCCTAGGGGCAAAGAAGTTATGATTTATTCCATGCTCATCACAAAATTCAGTGAACTTAGCATTTTCAAATTCAGTTCCATGATCAGACCTAATGGATGCAAGTTGACTTCCTAATTATTTCTGAGTCTTTCTAACCAAAGCAGTAAACATTTCAAATGCTTTATCTTTAGATGTTAAGAATAGTACCCAGGTAAACCTAGAATAATCATCAACAAGTACCATCACATATTTCTTACCACATCTGCTCAATGTTCTCATTTGACCGCAGAGATCCATATGAACCATTTCCAACATCCTGGTTGTGCTTACCATTTTCTTGCTTTTAAAGGATGATCTTACCTGCTTCCCCCTTGCACAGGCGTCACAAACTTTGTCTTCCTTGAATTTGATGTTAGGAAGCCCTATCACCGAGTCCTTGGAGACTAATTTGTTGAGTTGATTCAGACTTGCATGACCAAGTCTTTTATGCCACAGGAGGGGATCATTATCCAACACACTTAAGCAAGTGAGTTCATTTTCTGAAAGAGTGGACAAATCTAAAATGTAAATATTGTTAACTCTTTTTTCCTGCAAAACAATTTTGTCAATGGTAAGGTTAATCACAAAACATTTGGTAGAGGTAAATGCTACAAGGTTGCCTCTATCACACAGTTGTGACACACTGATTAGGCTATACTTCAAGCCATCTATTAAGTAGACATTCTCAATGGAGTGAGAGTGTGTCTTACCTACCTTTACAACCCCAATGATCTCACCTTTCTTCCCATTTCTAAAGGAGACATTACCTCCTTCTAAGTCCTCAAGTGAAAGGAATTGGTTCTTGCTTCCAGTCATATGTTTTGAGCAACCACTATCCATGTACCATATTTGGCTACTTCCCTT
Source organism: Nicotiana glauca (assembly GCA_026770625.1). Taxonomy (NCBI): domain Eukaryota; kingdom Viridiplantae; phylum Streptophyta; class Magnoliopsida; order Solanales; family Solanaceae; genus Nicotiana; species Nicotiana glauca. The sequence continues at coordinate 53,444 of MU712657.1, forward strand.
CACTTGGACCTGCAAAAAGAAATCAAGGGTTAGTCTTAGGAGCCCAAACTAGTTTGGGTCCCTTTCTATATGCAAAGGGATAAATCAAATTCCTTTTTTCCCAACCAGGCATCCTATTTTTTTTCTTGAACAAAAGCTTTTTTCTTTTGACTGGCCTTTTCTTTTGCATTACATTCATTTTTGTAATGACCAGTCTTGCCACAGTGAGTGCAAATTTTATTTTCAGGAAGAGTGAGGTACTTACTTTTACGGTCCCACGTAGGTGCTTGAGTCCCATAGCCAAGTCCTCTTTTGTTGCTACTATGATGTTCTTGTAGCTAGGAAAGTGCATCAGAAGCCTTATTCCATTTGCAAGTTCTGTCTAGTTCATGTTTTACCTTTCCTAAGTCTTCTTTTAAAACTCTTATCAGCTCATCCTTCCTGTACAACTCATCCTTCAATTTTCCTAAGTTTTCGTCTAAGATGAGGTGTGTGAGATCAGCTTTCTTCTTTCCTATTCCTAGTTTCAGTTTTAAATTTTCAAACCTAGGTTCTATGACACTGGTGTCAAGTTCAAGAACCCGGTTCTTCAACTCATCATTTTTACTGTCACTCTCATTAGCCCTAGATTCTAGATTTTTGCACTTGGATTTTAAGATTGCACACTCCCTAGACAGATCATCCTTCTCATTGTTAATTATCTCAGACTCATCAACAAAGTCTAGCAATAGCTCAAACAACTTTTCTTTAGATAGAAATTTAATCTTGTCTTTGAGAAGAAGGACACTTACCTCTTGTTCATCATCTGATACTCCGATTTCCATAGGTGCTTATTCATCTTCGGCTTCATCTTCTGAGTCCTCATCTGAGGTTTCTACCCAAGAAGCAATCATAGCCTTTGTTGATCCTTCATTCCTTTTGGGTTGAACCTATTCCTTCATTCAGCCCTTTCCTTCTTCCATTCAATTTCCCACTAAGGACAGCTTTTGATCACGTGATCAGTCTTACCATATTTATAGCAACCCTCATTAGTCTATTTCTCAGGATCCCTTGGTTTTTTGGAGGTTGTACCTCTAGAAGAACCCTTTCCTCTTATTAGGTACTTTTTGAAATCTCTTGTGATAATTGCCACTTCATCATCCTCCAGATATGCACCTTCAGCTATTCTAAGATCCAGACTTCTTCCCTTCTTAGGTGCATCCATTTTCATTGTTTTCATCCTCAGTTCATAGGCAGTGAGATTTCCAATCAGTTCATCCAGCTTGAGGGTAGAAATGTTCTTGGATTCCTGAATAGCAGTGATTTTGCTTTACCAAGTCATTGGTAAAACTCTTGTCAAGATCTTCTCAACCTTGTCTTCTTTAAGAATAATTCTCCTAAGAGATTTAAGTTCGTTTGTTATTGTTGTGAACCTTGTGTACATCTCCTGGATAGTTTCTCCTTCCTTCATAGTGAAATTCTCATATTGAGAATATATTAGTGTTCCTCTTGATCTCTTTACTTGGGGAGTTCCTTCATGAGCCATTTGCAACGTGTCCCATATCTCTTTAGCAGTAGTACGACTTTGAATCCTACTGTATTTATCTGGACCCAGTCCACACACAAGCAATTTCTTGGCCTTGGCATTCTTCTCCCATTTTTTCAAATCTTCAGCAATGCAGCCAGCTCTTATCTTTGGCACGTCCACTCCTTCATCATTCTTCTTTGTAGTTTCCAGGGGACCATCAGTGACTATGTACCAAAGTTCATAGTCCTATCCTATGATATGATATCTCATCATGTTCTTCCACCAGGAATAGTACTGACCATTAAAGAGTGCAGGCCTAGCAGTGGATTGCCCTTCCTAGTTTCCAGGTGGTGCACTCATCTTGTTCTTTTCCTAAGGTGTTAACCTCTTCAAGGATAACCCGCTTTGATAACAATTGATGTTTTAAGCGTCAATAGCACACAAGAGGGGGGTGATTTGTGTGGTACCCAATTTTTTCTTAACTACTCTATAGAAGAACCTGGTTCTTCTAAGTGTTCCAACTACTACTGTTTGTGGAATAATAAATATAAAAAATTAAGAATACGGAAATTTTTACGTGGAAAATACCTGGCTCAAAAGGTAAAAAAACCACAACCTACTACTCAGTAGGATTTTCCCAAACTTCCACTAAAATCACTGAGCCAAAATATCATTTACAAAAAACTCTTTGTAAACCTAAGGATTAACTATAATCCCGTTGTGGCACACAGCCTCAACTATTGCGACAACTTCAAGTTAACTCTAACTTGAATACTCTAGGTACCTAATAAAATTGCTTCTATGAAAGCTGAAAGGTACAATGTTAAACCACCTACTATAATTGAACTAGAATAAAAGATAGACACTTGGAACTGGTTCTTCTATCTCGTTCAAGTAGCTTCATAAGTGCACACTCAAATCTCACACAAATTGCTTGCAATCTCGCCTTGATCTTTTGCTCTCAATTTAGTTTTAACTTCTGCGTATATGCATTACCTGTAAAAGAGAACAACACTAACATTTAATAGGTTAGTAATTAGAGTTTGATTCGGATTTAATTATTTCTCTTCTATCATGGAAGAGTTCATGATGATCTCAAACTCTAACACTATATTCATCCTAGATTGTGTTCTCTTCGTATAAGGATACTTTCTCCCCTTATCCAATATGCAACCTTTTCAATCATATCAGGAGATATTGCTGCTTGATCAGTAGAACTTATCTCCTTCACATGCATCTCACATGTATAGGTTGATCATGACTGTGCTTCACAAGATGGACCTGGTCCATGTCTGAGTTCTTTTGTCAATCTTCAAAACTTCACCTGTTCTTGGGCCAACACTGGCCTCCCCCTCTAGGGTGACCTCTACCTCCCCGACCTCCACCTCTAGCTAGCTGAGCAGGTGGGGCAGCAACTAGTGCTGTGATCATAGCCTGAGAACTCTACGGAGCACGCTGTGGCTGAGAAGTCTGTAAGGGCGCACCCCTCCCAAGTTGAAGGCAATCCCTCACTAAATGGCGTGTGTCGCCACACTCAATATAAGCTCTGGGAGGACGTGGAGGATATGACAGGCTCGGGATAGGTCTGCTGGACTGACCTCTGAAAGTACCCCGCGTAGGAGGCGCATTAGGTACTGGAGGTGCATAATAAGGCTCCTGAGGCCTAGGAGGAGCTAGAATACCACTAGCTCCTGGAAGAGCTGAATGAAATGTGTGAATCATATAACCTCTACCATGACGACCTGCAGTTGGGGCACATGCACCAAAATAATGGGCCGACTCTCGAGACCTTATAGCCTCCCTCTCCTCTCTCTCTCTAGCATGCATACCCTCAATCCTTCTAGCAATTCTCACCACCTGCTGATAAGAAATATCCATCTCCAACTCACGAGACATGATAGACCTGATGATGGGAATAAGTTCCTCAATAAACCTGTGAACCTCTCGCGAACAATAGAAACCAAGGCTGGGGCATGTCTAGCCGAGCTAGTGTAATAGACAACATACTTTGAGACAATCATAGCACCCTGGTGCAAATGCTCAAACTCTGCGTGCCATGCGTCCCTGAGGATTTGAGGAACATAATCTCTCAGGAACATATCTGAAAACTTAGTCCAAGTTAGGGAAGCTTCCTCATCTGTACTGTCTAACTCAAAAGTACACCACCACTTATAGGCGGCCTCTCAAAGCTGGAATATAGTGAAGGAAACCATGCTTGATCCTGAAATGCCCATGGTACGAAGAATACAGTGGCACTCATCTAGAAATTCCAGAGCATCCTCTGATGCTATACCACTGAATACATGAGGCTTATACTTTTTAAACCTCTCAAGCCTCCACTTCTCATCCTCGAAAGTCGCTGCCCTACCCTCAGGCTAATCTAGAACTATAGGTTGTACCGGAATAATCATTGGAACCTGATCAACATGCACTCACTGCTCAAGAGTGCGACCAACGGGAGTCTGTGCTCCTCCCTTGGCCTGGGATGTGGCTGCAGCAAGCGGAAGCAACTCTGTCTGAGACAAAGTGGTGTACATAGTCATGAACTATGCTAAAGTCTCCTAAAGTGCTTGCGTGGTAGTAGTAGTAGTAGATGTATCAGGTGTCTGGGCTCCGATTGGCACTATTGGTGGCTCCTCGATTGTAGTTTGTGCGGGTGCTCTGGCAGCACCGCATGTGCATCCTCGGCCTCTACCCCGGCCACGGCCCCGGCCTCTGACACCTGCGGTAGGGGGTGCAGGTGCCTGATCATCTCAGGTAGCACGTGTCTTCACCATCTGTGAGAGAATAGAAGACAGAAGTGTTGTGATATCAAAATCTTGCACGACAAGGAAATCAAATAAAGTGGAATTTTCCTAACATTTACATAGCCTCTCGTAGGTAAGTACAGATGTCTCCACACCGATCAGCGAGACTCTAATAAATCGAGTTGTGATTCATAACTCCTATGAACCTAGAGCTCTGATACCAACCTATCACGACCCCGGTTCGCCCTCCGTGAATCATAGTGACGGCACCTAGTCTTTACGACTAGGTAAACCTTACAATGCGGAAAATAAAAAAAATTGGAGAAGAAATAATTAAAAACCAAAAAGTTGAAATAAAACACTGTTTAAAATGCCGCTCGGTATACACAATAACAACTCTCAAAACTAAAAACAATTCCCAAAACTCGAAATCTCATGATCACAAGCTTTTGAATGTCTATAAGTATCTAACTCCAGAATATCTAATAAAGAAAAAGAAATGCAGAAGTTCTAATACCTAAAGGGAGAGTAGAAAGGGACTCTTCGGTCAGTGGGCGCGACAGATATACCTCGGAGTCTCTACAAGCGCCTCGCCTCACGCGTGACACATCCGAGTGGAGGTACCTAGATCTGCACATGAAAAACATGCGCAGAAAGGGCATGAGTAGACCACAATGGTACTCATTAAGTGCCAAACCTAACCTCGGTCGGGTAGTGACGGGGAAGGTCAGGGCCCTATTGAGATTAAATGATATATAAGGTATAACAGTATAACATAAAACAGTACAGTTGAAAACTAATAGTAAGAATTAATATAGGATAATAAGGATAACAACAATTGAAACAGAGACAAAAACAATCACAAGGAATACCACTCTTCACAAAGATAATAACCGGGGATCTCTTAGTATCCCGAGGATCTCTAAGTACCCTCAATATATGCCAGGGATCTCTTGGTATCCCGATGATCTCTTGGTATCCTCAATATATACTAGGAATCTCTTGGTATCCCGAGGATCTCTTGGTATCCTCAATATATACTAAGGATCTCTTGGTATCCCGAGGATCTCTTGGTATCCTCAATATATACTAGGGATCTCTTGGTATCCCAAGGATCTATTGGTATCCTCAATATACGCTAGGGATCTCTTGGTATCCCGAGGATCTCTTGGTATCTTCAATATACGTGTTGGGGATCTCTCGGTATCCCACACTTCAATTCAAATCAACAATACATACAGGGGATCTCCCAGGTTGTCGTCCCGTAGTCCCAAAGTAAAACACACAGCAATAATACAAAGAATACTCAATTAAACTCAACTTCATACCAAGGTAAAATAGGTAATTCTAACCTAGCATGCTTCACGTAATACAAATAAGGCAGTTTAAGCAAATAAAGCAATTAAGTCAATTATACATGCTTCCCTAAGCTAACAACATGCCTAAATTCCAAGTAGTATAAGCAGGAACGAAAAAAAACACAATTAAAGCTATATTAGTGTAACGACCCGGCCGGTCGTTTTTAGAATTTAAACCCCATTCCCCTATTAACTGCTTCCTCTAAGTTCATTTCTACTATTTTGGCTTGCTGGGAAGTTCGGTGTTGGGATTCGGAGTGTTTTGGGACACTTAGTCCCTAAATGAGAGCTTAAGAGTTGAAAAATGGTCCGTAATCGGAACTGTGTGAAGACGGCCTTGGAATGGAAATCTGATGGTTCCGTTAGCTCCGTTAGGTGATTTCAGGATTGGGAGCGTGTTCGGACTATATTTTGGAAGTCCGTAGCTCATTTAGGCTAGAAATGCCGAAAACTAATATTTTGGAGATTTCCGATTGATAGGTGAAATTTTGATCCGAGGGTCGGAACAGATATCCATAAGTTTCTATAGCACCGTCATGTCATTTGGGACATATGTGCAAAATTTCAAGTCATTCGGACATGTTTTAGTCGGGTTTTTGATCGAATGTGTGTTTTTGAAGTTTTAAAAGAACTTAGGCTTGAATTCAATGTAATTTGATGATTTGGGTGTTAGTCGAGGTGTTTTGATAATTGAAAAAAGTTTGAATAACATTATAGGATGTGTTGAAACTTTTGGTTGAGGTCCCGGGGGTCTCGGGTGTGTTTCAGATGCCCAACGGGTCATATTTGGAAGATTTTTGTTGTTTTGAGCATAAACATGTAATGATCCAAAGGTCCATTTTTAGTTCTAGAGATCAAAATTTGATTTCGAG